>JACJUY010001227.1:50815-99268 GCA_014220935.1 Platorchestia sp. MABIK | reverse complement strand
GGGGGGGGGGGATATAGCTTATGTATCTACGGGAATAAGTGCTCCCAGGAGGAAAATGTGAGGTCTCTAGCAAAAAGTTACGTAGGCTCTCTTTTTGTAGAAATAGAATCAGGTTTTAATTTTGTTGAAGTCTGTTTTTTTATGTTGCTTGCTGTTCTTTAGTAAATATCTTCATCAACTTTTATTTTTTTTTAAACTTTATTTCCTACTTTCTGTTTTACACGCAAGGGATCTTGAGTGCATAGATTCCGCGTACCCCCAACTCCATACTACTAGATAGCTCCTCCATCCTTACTGACTTAAAAACGTATTTGTTGCGGTTAAGGAGGTTTAAACTAACGAACTCGCCCACGGTACAACCTTCAATGCAAGTACGACTCTTATTCAAGTGCAAACGAATGTGAGGGCGACGTGAGTGGTGCAAGTGAGCGCCGCTGAGAGGAAATAAGAAAGCAGCGAGTGACCGGTGGACCATTTTCTGCCTCGGTTGATGTGCTCTTTGTGAGATTTGTTGGGATTTGGGGATTGCTGCGAGCGGCGCGGGGCTTGCTGCCTCTATGACACCTGAGGCTCCGCTTTCTCGCTGCTCTGTAAATCCTTTAGGTATCATAAAATAAGGATAGTTCGCCCAAAGGAAATTATTAACATCCTGAAGCTAATATTTCTAGGAAGAAGGCAACTCTGTGTTCCGGTGATAGTTCAAAAACTCAAGTTTTAGTAGTCGCGATGAACTCTTTAGGAACTGCTTATTGCTTTGAGACGTGTACTAGGGTCCAAAGCAACAGATCTTTGCTTTTGATGGTAGAATCGTTCATTAGGGTTGGGGTAAATTGAGAAAGTTGCGTCATCAAATTGCTGACCGTTTTTGTTTGTCGTAGTACATGAAGCTGAAAGAATTTAATCGCAGATTTAATTACATGTTTCTGCGCTGATGTAAGTGATAAGCTTGATGCTTTGTCTTCGAAGTATTGAAGAACTATTTTCATCTCGCGAGGGCTTCAATATTTATTGGTTCATATAGATTCTGTTTGAATCTCGCTGTCTCCGGGGTAAACTTGCCTTGTTTACTTTTGGCTTAGTGCGCTCACCTCCCGCTGCTTCTCCTGACCCTTCGAGCCGCGCCAGCACAACTAATAGCTTCGATTTGTCGTTTGTAGTTAGAAAAACGATGGTCTGTCTCGTATGACTTAGCTTGACGTTGTTTTTACAGGCCCCGCACAAACAGTCGTTCATTGGCTGCTTGTTCACGCGCTCTATGAATCAGCAGAACTTGTAGTCTTTCTCACGCGCTCTTTTCTGCATCCCCTGCTTGCCGTCTTGCCTCGCTGACCTAACAGGCTTGGGGCTCAATGGCTATTGCCAGACCACGAGTTGTATTGGGGCCACATTCCTTCCTCGTGCTCACTCAGTAAACTGCCGCGAGGAACGCATTTCATTTACGTTATCGTGAGTGGAAACTCCTATGCTTCTCAGTATTCTGATTATATTTACTGGTAATTACTTGGCTTAACGAGTAGTAGTTTTCCTGTAATATAAATTCAGTAGTTGTTAAAGGGCTTCAGTTGAATTTTTCCAATTTGCACGCGGTTGGGAAGCATGTTACAAAATTCCATGTCGGTGTTTTTTTGCACTTGCTTCGCTTGTGTACTTACGTAACTCCAAAGACGTCAACGGATTTATTCAAAACCTCTGCTGCCTGAACCTATCTTGGATATAATATTTTCAATTTTATTTGTTAATCTGTGTTTGAAATATTTTATCAAAAAAGAAAAAAGGTTTGCATTTTAAAATACAAAGTTATGAAATACTGCAGAGAATTTTCTTGGCGTGCTCGCAAATACGAATAATTTGTGCATGTACGCTTTTCACCTCTATAATTAGCTGAGCAATATTTCAGTAATTGTCCTCTTGAATTGAAGGGTGGAAAGCTTTGGTGGACTACTCACAATGGATTTCCTATGCAAGAAGTCCACTAAACTTTTCCACCCTTCAATTGATGTACTATCAGGAAATATGTGAAGAAACTTATTTTGGTGAAATAAGAGGCTTAATTACTTTAGTTAAGCATTAAATCTGGATTAGCCGTATTATTCGTTCGCACTCACGCAGGCCTGCCGCTAAGGGAAGCCTGTCATAGAAACGAATGCGTTGCGTACATTGCCGTTTAAAACTTCGTGAAGAACGTGTTAGAAAAATAAGCCAAAGGTGCCCGAGACTCTGAAGAATAACTGAGTTGCGTGCCTTGAAAAAATTCGATATCCCCTACCTAGTTTTTATTCGCATAGGATATTCTTTGTGGATTGGAAAGAGAAAATCTTCATTGTTGTGTACATAAGTACACCATTCCTCTATGTTTGTGATTTATTCAATATTGTTATCTGATGGCCTCTCAGGGGGATGCAACTACGGGAATTTATGGGAATTAGTGCTTCCAGGGGCGATATGTGAGGTCCGGAGCTGAAGATTAGGTAGGCCTTCCCCTGTAGAAATAGAGCAGTTTTTTTGTTTAGTTACAGACCATCTTTTTGCGGTTCACTGCTGTCTTGTTTTCAGCACCTACTACTTTTTTCTTCAATTTTTTTCTTGGTTGAAAAACTATATCAAATAACAGTTTCTATACACCTTGTGCATAAATTTCACGTTCTCGTAACTCCGTACTAAATGGTGCCTTCTTTCTTCCTCTCTTTGGGACACCTTTGTTGCGGTTAGGGAGGCTCAAACTAGCATTTAATCGAGCTGATACGATTTTCATGCATGCAAAGTTGAGTTGCAATGAAAAAAAGTAATTGTGCGGCAGTGCGTGCTTGCGGGCGCGTGTCCTACTAAGACTTGCATCTGCGAACTTGTTCAGTGCTTTCGTTGCGTCATTCTAAAAAGTTATTTTGTTTCAGCTGCTGGACATTCAAGTCACAGCTAGAAATTGAGCTCAGTGTATGTTAAGACATTCTAAGGAATTATTTGGCTCTCTTTCTTGCGTTTTGTTTGAGCGTCAGACATGAACCTGGCCCGTCCTCACGGAAATGCCATTACGCAAAGTGTGAGCGCTGGCTGATCCGTCATCCCTCATTCCGTGTAGCTCTGGCGGGCCGCCTCCGGCACCTGGGCTTTGGCTCGTTCTCCACCAACCCTTGCCCTCCCGCGCAGTTAGCAGTGGCTCACGATTGTTTCTTTGAAAAAATTGAAAAAGAATTACGCTTTAATGACCTCATTATTGAAAATGCGACGAACTTCCATTCGACTGTTATTTTACTGCTTGCGGTAGGAATTATTCACAAAATTGTCTTGGAGCCACACACGGCTCGAAGGGAGGTGGAAATATTGGCTTGAAGGAGAGATGCATGTTCGTGTAACCATTGATATTTATGTGGGAGGCAAGTCTGCAGAGTGTCTAGGTTAAACTTGTTTTTGCAGTCGTGTCGTTTCCCTCGTTGAAAGAGGGAGAGAAAGACAGCTAAAAAACTGACTCGGAATTACTACACTCATTCATACTTGATATCGTGTAGAGTACGTACATTAATTCTAAATTTCAGTGCTGTTCGCGAGGGAGGTCCGACATTTTGTTTCTTATTATCATTGGTAGTCGTACTTCTCGACTTGATTCTAACCAAATTACTCAGTAATTAACGCTTCAGTCTATCAATTAAATTTTCAGGTATCGTAGTGGCTAAGGAGCACATTCTCATCTTGACGTTTGCTCCTGACACAGAATTAAAGAGCGGTTCATTCTGGTAGGAGATGTGAAGTCCCGAGCTGAAGGTTAGGAGGTAGCATTTCTTCAGTTGAATCAGAATAGCATCTATAATTTTGCTGCGGACTTTTTTCAGCTCATTGCTACCTTTTTTTTCAGCATTTGTAACTTTTTTTCTTCAACTTAAATCGTGTTTCCTAAACTTTCTTCCTGACTTGCTGCTTTTTTGCACAGATCTTGTGTGGGAACACACCTTCATCATGAATTCCCCGTTTCCTTGACTCCATATTAAATAAATTGTGTCTTCCTTTTCTCTCGAGAACATCTCAGTTGTGGTTAGAGAGGCTTTAATTTATACGTGTGTAATCTGGTGAGATAACGCCCACATTTCTAGGTAGAGCATTAATCAGTTTAATTCGTTTTCCACGACGTGTGTCTAATTTATACACAGATCTCATTCTGCTGGAATTGTGTTTGCTGCTGTGCCTGCAAACTCGGATCACGAGTGCGTGACTGATTATTTTGCGCCGCAACGCGTGGAGCGTAGCAAGCTTTTAGGCTATTAGGTTTTTTCCTGCTAACATTTCAAGGAAATCTATTAAAGATTACTTTGAATTGGTCTATTTTATGGATTCCTCACTAATTTTTTACAACGTGTACCTCCAAAAATATTAAAGTATGAGCATTTAAAAATGGTAAAGCTGAAAATTATTTTTGAGCGCCTGAGTGAGTTTAAATCTGCACTTTTTCACCATTTTTCGATCTATGGGAATAAGCGCTCCCAAGGAAGAAGATGTCGGTTCTCGAGATGAAGGTTAAGTAGGCGGTTTTTTTAAATACAGTATATTGTTTGCTTTTTTGCGGAGGATTTTTTTTTTGTTTACTGCGGTCCTTTTTTTTTGTCCCTATTGTTCCCCCCTTTTTATAATTTTATCTTGTATCATAAATCTCTTTCAATGTTGCTTCTATGCGCTCTGTCTAGAGGCACACTTGGTGCGTTGATTCCCCGTTCCCTTTTTGTTTACTGAAATTCCCCGCAGTAACGGAGGTTTAAATCTAAACATTAGAGCTTCTATTTTACGGAATGAACGAATTTTTTTTTCGCTGCCGCCATCATTAACTTCAATTAACATCGTAAGGTCGTCTCAATATTAATTTGCAACATTTTTTATACTTATGTTGGGGATTTGAATTCCGGTAACTTTTTTAAATGTGTACTGAATTACGTTATGACATTTTTTCAAAAATTTAAATTACAGCTTTCATCGTGATGCAAAAACAAGTAATTGCAACTATTCGAATAAGTGGCCGTGATTTCTCATCGAACCACCAACATACTCTAAGGCTTGAATAACGCGAGAAGTAGCTATAAGCACATTAGACACTTGCGTTAATGTACTTTCTTAAATTTGGAGAGACGACAATGCCTTAAGGCAGGAAGGATTCACAAGATCGATAAATGGCGTTTTTTAGGGATCACTTTAAAGTTTAAACGATGAGGTCTAGTGAGCATGATGGTGATTTATTTGACCTCCTTAATTAATGATTGATGCTCCTTTATGTTCATGAGTGTAGTTAAGGTTTCAAAGCCTCACTCACAGAAACTTGCGTAATCTCAAAGTGTAGTGGCGTAATAACGAGTAGTTGAGAGCCTTTTTTTCTTCGAACAGATGTAGAGTCTTTTGAAATTCAACAAATGCCTTTCTCAAAGTGTTCGTTGGTGTTGAAGTTGCATTTTTTTGTAAGTAACCTAGAGTTTTTGGTTGAGGTTAGCCAAGGATTTATTTGTTCGCTCCGTACACAATCGCAGCAAATGATCCTTCAAGTTTATATGACTCTCATTGCATTAGAAGCAATGCGAGTTTATATCAGCAAAGTATAGAATTATCGCTTGTTGAAGCTGTTATTTCTCAATTAGCTCCCGAGTTACATCTTGAATCAGAAGCTGGCTTTGTTAGCTTTTGTGAGCCACGTGTAAATCCGCGTTCGCGTGGCCGTGTGCCTCCTCTTTAATTCAGTCTGATTTTGTCACCGATAGCTTCTTTAGTGACCTCGGCAAGTTGTTTTTTGCATTCTCTAAATCAAATTCTGGTGCTTTCATGTTGGTCTTCAGCTGTCCTTTCATCGTTCGCTCAACTAACATTGGATTTACTCGCTAGTTTGGAGGCACTTTAAAAAATATCAACGAGCTTAAAATTTAACAGTTTTCGGTCGAGTGTTTCTCAACTCGGGGCCGCCGTTAACGGACTCGCATCCAACCATTTACGATCATGTATAGCGCTCTCATATTTACCTTCAAAGGAATTTAAATGTAGTTCAGGGTCTCGCTGCTCTACGAAACTGAGGAAATAGACTCTCAGTCTAGAAATAATCATTCATATTTTCACACGAATAGTTTTGGATTGTAGGAACGAGAAAAGGGCGAAAAAGATGTATATGGTGTCTATGCTTCTTTCTTTCTAAAAACAGAATTTTAAGGATTCTTCTGCCAGTACAGAAACCATTCTGAATGGAATGAGAGGCATCGTCGAAGTGATGTCATTAACGCCCTGCAAATCAACCACTCTGATATGATTAACACACAACTGATCTCATCAACATCATGCTCTGTCAAAATATGACACGGATCACCTTCATCTGCCGTCAACACGCGCGTGTATTTTGGTGCCGGGTATGAGATTAATGACTCCCTCTCTACGTGAAGAAATTCGACGTGTCTCTCTGTAGAAGTCAGTGGGAAAACGCGTACTACATTTGGAGTTGAATGCAATTTTTTTTCTAATCTTTTGATATACGTGGCACTTGTGTTTAAGGACCAATGAGAACTATGAGCAAGTTAGGCGGCTGATTCCTAAGGGAGAGGTGCTATCATTTACGCAGACGAAATTCGAGCACATCGCATGCTCTCAATCTCACGGGTACAGTCACTGCGATGAATTATGAAGAGCTGAGGCCTCAATTATGGTAAAGTTATGTGTAGCACAACTCACAATTCATCTTCCCTAATTTGTTCGCTAGTTTTTGCGTAATAAATTTAATTGACGTAAATGTACAGCTTTTAGCTCCCCTGGCTAGTGACTGAATTCATTGAAGCTGGCAGTTGTTTAATGAGACTCGAGTGTGTTTTATAGGCTGTGAAAGCGCCATCTCTTTTCACAGCCACACATTCGTCAGGCGTAGATGTGACCTGTGTTGGCAGCGAGTGTGTGTCGTCAAGTGTGGGTGATGTATGGCTTCCGGGAGCAGCCTGGTGGAGGCACTGCAGCTCGTGCAGCTTTTGAGTAATGGCGCTACTCGAGCGTTTGAGCTCTGGAATGGAGGGTGTCCCTCTTGCTGCTCAGGCTTGAAGTTAGGGGGGCGTCGCTTGCTGGAGGTTCCACTCAGTGCCGCTGGGCATTAGAAGCTCGACTTTATGGTTTAGGTCTATATCGAAAAAACCATGCACCAATGTATAAAACTAAGTTTCGTAAAATTTTGTCCAAAAAATATATTGGTCCCGAGTTGCTCTTGAGGAAATGAGATATTTCGTAATCTCATGTGAGGAGACAGGTCGAGTCATCTTGTAAAATTCAATGCGTCGAGCTTGAGTCCTTCACGAGAGGAGCCGAATTATCTGTGCCTGATCCCGTCAGTGACTTGTTCATGTGCTCTTAAAGTTAGCTTCTGTAAATCGCAGACGTTCGCTCAGACGGTCTACTTTTACGAAGAAAATATTCCTTATTGGGTAATTATCTGAACAGAACTTCCATTGTGATTGGGTAATTATCTGAACAGAACTTCCATTGTGATGGGGTAATTATCTGAACAGAACTTCCATTGTGATTGGGTAATTATCTGAACAGAACTTCCATTGTGTTCTGGTAAAAAACACGTCGAATTCAGTGCTTGTAGACAGCATAAATTTCATGAGGAAGTTACACTTGTGTTTTGTCTGAATACGTCTGTCTTGAGACCTCCTTGTAAGGTATCTACTCATCACTGGGGCTGTAGGTCTGGCTTTGATGACTTCTCAATTGACTTTTGTTGCCAGGTTTTAATTTTAGTTCGTAAGTAGTCATCTTGTGTAGAAGACCGCGTGACATTCACACCTAGGGTTTGCGCTGCCCCTAATGCTTCTGACTTAGCATTTACCTCATTACATATTTAGTGCGGTCGTCGGTATTTATTGAGTGGGGACTATTGTAAAATACTTAGTGGTTTTTCTGAGCTTGTATTGTTTCAAGCTGTTCAAAATTTATTACGTTTTGTTTCGTCATAATTTAATTGTATGGTCATGTATATACAGGGTGGCGCGTAAGTAACGCACCCTTATTTATTACCGCAATATACACTGGATATCTGTAGACAGGATACGACATGTAAATAAACTTTAAGAGTTCCTCTATCGTTTGCAATTAACCCTATCGTTATACCTTTCATAGTTTATTTATTATCAATTTTTTAAAAGGGTGCATTACTTATGCGCCACCCTGTACAAGGGGTTCACTTCCCATTTTTTCCATTATTGATGATAGCTCTTATATTTCGTACTTGTTCCTAGGCTTAAGTTCAGACTTGACGACATCGATATTGGGTTCTCAGTTCGCTTCGTAGCCCCCAGAATTATAAAGGAGTCGAAAATTTTTTATACCGTGGAATTTGCCCTTGTATTACCTTCTCCACTCTTTTGTTTATGTGAATTTGAGTTTTCGCTGCATGATCGATCATTTTCTCAGTGAAGCTCGTCTATTTGTAGAGCATTGTATTTTTCTGGTCGAAATTCGATTACTTCAATGGCCCATGACGGGATGATTACTTAAGAGTGGCATTGCAAAATCGCATTGCACATCTCAGAAAACGTAATTGGTCTAGCATTCGCTGTATAAACAGACATCAATATCTCGGTTATAAAGCTGACACTCAGTGCAAGACAGCACGTTGACAGCACTTGTTGTATTGCACGTTTGCTTTTTGCCAAGTACGCCTCACGAGTCTTGCAGGGTGACTGCAAGATAAGCGGAGAATGATCGATTTAGAAGTTTCGTGTCTGCAGGCAGCGACCAACTTTTTGGATGAAACTCTTGGGGTTGCAGCCTAGGTCCCGAGTTTGATCTTGTATCGCCAAATGATGTTTTGACGTGGTTGGGCACTTCTCATAGCAGCGCGGGCCACCGCTCTAAGGTCTCACGTACCTCAGAATCCGTCACAGTTATAGATGTCTATGTGTTGTTTCACTCTTGCATAATGTTTTTTTCATTCCTCTCGTTACGGTAGGGTGGCTTTGATTTAAGAATGATTTATGTCAGTTCTATTTTAAGAGTATTCATTTCATTCCCCTGTTATGCTTCTTGGCAATGATAGGGCATTCTGAACGGATGCTGTGTAGAGATGATGCCATGCTTTTGAAGTTCCACGAAAGCAGAAATTCAAGTGTATGCGAATGAATAATTTTTAACTCAAATATGTCCTCTGTATCAAATCAAATGCACTAAATAAACTAAATAATAATGGAAAAAGCAGTGTTTTCGAAAGCTGGACCTTTCAGGGGATACAATTATTGTATCTATGGGAATTAGCGCTGCCAGGAGGAAAATGCGAGGTCCCGATCTTAGAGTAAAGTAGGCCTTTAAATTTAAATAACTTTTGGAGGGTTTGTGAAGGACCATTTTTCTGTGGACTGCTGTCCCATTTTTTCCAGCACCTTTTTCTTGTTCCATAGCCTTACTTCTTAACTGACTGTTTCTGTGCGCAGGGTATCTCGTACGGGAACACACATTCTGGATAGATTAGATCTATTCTGATCTAGTGTTGAAAAGCTGGGGTTTAGATTGCCGAAGCAAAATTCGTCCCGTGTGTGTTGAATTTGTTTATTTTAATGGCTACTATTATTTTCTTATCTTAGTATAACTATAATGCCGTACTGATGGAGTTCGAGTGAACACTTGCGTCACCGTAGTGCAGGTACAGCTTCGTTTCAAGGGCCTTGCATGCTCTTGCAATGATTGTGACCCAGGCTACACGACGTTCGTTTTCCTTAGCATTTAGATTGATCAGCAGCTGCACGGTAAGGTTCTAGCCTGGCTCATGGTCCAAGTACTTCATGGACTAAGTTGATACAGCATCTGTGAGTCTGCCAGGTGTGAACTTGATGTGGTCTAGAACATGCGACTTAAAGATTACTTGTCATTGATTACATTGACTTGTCGCAAATAGGCGACTGAATTATGCAGTGTGTCTTATCAGAAGAAATTGAAGCTGACCATATAGTAAAGAGATGCGACAGATGTCACAGAACACAATAATGAAGTGAATCCTGCCTTACATGAACGGATGAAGGGAGAGAAGAATTGTTGACACTTCGAGTTGTCGATGGCTTTGAGTGGAAGTACCGGTGACCAAGAGGAGTTCATGAGTACTTGATCAGCAGAAGATATTTCGAAAAAAATTTTCAGGTGTTGAAGTTTCACTGTTACAGCATAAGAAGAAAAAATAGTTCAACTTGATATCGGATTTTTACTGGCTAATGAGGTGATAGGAAAACATAAGAAATTAAACATAAGATATTATGTTTAAGACAGAGATGAAAGGATGGATGATAGCGACATGAGAGACGTTAACAGAAAGAATGAAGTGCAACAAAGGGCAATTGCAGCGATTAAATTTTCAAAGGGCATGCTGCATGATCATCTGATTTGGTAGAAGAGAGCATATGAAAGGTGCCTGAGCAAAAAAGCAGGGACTTCTGAATTGTGAGAAACAAGTGCGAAAAGTAGATGATGGTATGGATGTGTAATAGGCGTTGCGTTGTTGAGGCTTTATACCGAGAGGAAATATGAGACACTTTTTGTACTCCAAGTGAATCACAGCTCGGGGGCATATGGAAATAGGTTAAAGTTGGTTTGTCTATCGAATTCTATGGGAACTAGCGCTGCAAGGGGAGATGCTGTTAAATCTCTTCAGCCACTGATAAGCCTCTGAGATTTCTATCTTTCGTGTCACTTTGCTCGTTTCAGTTTTGATACTTTCTTCGCCATCTTTTTTTCTCTTTCTAACATATTCTTATGAGCAGGGTATCCTGTGCAGGAGCGCGCCGTGTGCACAGATCTTGCGTTTTCCTTAGTCTGTAGTGAATGATCTCTTCTTTTTACCTTGTGAAAACATCTTTGCAATGGAATGGATCTTTTAGCTAACTATTATTCTCCGTAGTGGGTGATACGCTTGTCGGGACTATGTGAGGGCCTGAGCTAAGGGTTAGGTAGGCTTCCTTTTTGTTGAAATAAAATAGGTTTTTGTTCTGTTACGGACCATCTTTTTTCGGTTCACTGCTGTCCTGTTTTTCAGCTCCTACTACTTTCTTCTTCAACTTTTTCTTGTTTCATGAACTTCTTTCTCATCTTACTGTTTCCATGCCCTTTCTGCATAGATTCCACGTTCCCTTAACTCCATACTAAATGGTGCCTTCTTTCTTCCTCTCTTTGTATCTCATTTGTTGAGGATAGGGAGGCTTAAACTAACTAATAATCTAATCTGATACGCTTGTCACAAATTTCAGGACACAATTTTGTATAAAAACCGCGACACATTTGATCAAAGTCTATGGAATTTGATACCCAAATTTAACTTACCACACTCCTCCAAGAATTCAGTTCATCTGGAAAAAGTACTTAGTTCGGTTCATTTCTAAAAGGTAAATTATATAATATTTTACCTACCTTAAAGGCTAATAGCTTTAAAAAATGACAGAGGGCAAGATTTTGTGAACACAATTTATGTATCTATTGAATTAGCGCAACCTGACGCGGTCACTGATCAATGGGAATCTATGGGAATTAGGGCTCCCAGGGGGAAATGTGAGGGCCCGAGCTGAGAGTTAGGCAGGCTTTTTTTTTGTGGAAATGAATTGCTTTTTGATTGGTTAAAGGTATTTTTTTGTCGTTTCACTGCTGTCTTATTTTTCAGCACCTTTAACTTTCTTTTTCAACTTCTACCTTGTTACATAGCCTTCCTACTTAATTTACTGTTTCTACTCGTAGGGGACCTGTGCGGGAGCACACTTTGTGCACAGTTTCCGGTTTTCCTAAACGCCGTTTTAAATGGTGCATTCTTTCATCCTGTATTTGGAACGCCTTTCTTGAGGTTATGGAGGCTTAAACTTAAATATAATCTGATCTTTAATTAGCAGTTCCTAATGAATGATGTGAAAATACGAACTGATTGCTAGGTAGGTGTTCCTTCATTTGAAATAGAATAGGTTTTTGTTTTATGGATTTTTTTGAAGGCTCTTTTTTCTTAAACCTTATTTTATTTCCCCCTTTTTTCATTTTTGAATTTTTTTATCATTCGTTTCCTATGTGTAGGGTGTGGGACAAACTTTGTGTATAGATTCCCCGTTTCCTTATTTCTTTTCGAAATGACGCCTTCCATTTTCATTTCCGGGAAATTCTCCGTTGTGGTTAGGGATGCTCTAAACTAAGGTATAATATTATCTAGAATCTAAAACATCTTTGCAACAACTGCATACAATGTGAATGACAGAAATTTAGAAATCGTCTGAAGCGAAGTTGCCTGAAAAATGACCTAGATTGTTGGCTGGACGCAGCTGCTGGAGAGTACCAACTGCGAGAGTCCTTCCTCAGCTGCGGTGCGAAGCTACCTCAGCTGCTTGGCTTGATTGCGAAACTTCCGAGAGCTTATCAGACTTCAGAAAATTGTCGGCGGTGCTGTTGGTTCTCGCAGCCTTTTCTTCTCGCTCAAGCTGCTCTTCTGTTAAAGTTTTTGAGTCATGTGAGAAAATAGCATTGACATCCTGAAAATTTAGATTTTATCACATCATTTTTGAGACGTGTCTTTCAAACTGAATGTGTAGAACTGAATAAAAGTTTATCTTACACAATTAAATTTGCGCGCGATCACAGTCAAGCTTATTTTCATGGAATTTTGAGTCATGGATGCTCTATTGATGAATCAATTTTTCTAAAAATATACTGCAAGCCGGAGCACTTGAAGTGTAGCTGAGGACCTGGTCTCACTTTCGTGCGTTCAATATTGTAGAGGTGGTTGTGCAGCCCAGGACGGTGTTTGCAGGCGTCTGGTCAAGCGAAGTGCATCTCATGCAAATGGCGGCCAACTTGGGACGGCTCGCCTCGCATTACTTTCCGTGCGCCTCTCATTTCTTATCTACTTACTATTCGTCTTATTCATGTATTGCTGCAGCGCTGTCTTGTAGTCACCAGAAGATTTTCTATTGGCAACGCTATCTGTATGTTTACCTATTTTGCGGTAAAAACTTTTGAGACGTCTGATGTCAAAATGTCTCGTTTTTCTTATTCGAAATAAATGATGTCGAAAATTGATCCTCAATATCGGAATTTTTCTATTCGCAACTGCATATGATCGTGTGGTGCTGATCTTTTATCGTGGTTTTCTCGATTAATTTAGTCAAATATCATGTACTTTAAACAGTACAGTTTCAACAATAGATATGACAGCTGTCGGTGTTACACGAGCTGTTGAAAAAAAAATCCTGGACTGTACTCGTCTCGGCTGTTGGACGTGTCTGCTCGTGCTGGGATGCCGTTGTCTGCTTGCGTAATGTCTGAATAGTTAGCGTGCTGAATTTCGTCGCAGTGTGAGACGTTAGGTGTTCGTGTTATACATTTAAACCGCCTTTCCCCCCCAGAGGGGAACAACTATAGGTGTGGGAATTACCGCTCCCAAGCCACAATGTGACGTTCTGACCTGAAGGTTAAGTAGGCCTTATTTTTTTAAACAAAATAGAATAGATTTTTGTTTTGTTAAGGATCATCTTGTTTCAGTTCACTGCTGTCCTGTTTTTCCGAACCTGTTACTTTCTTCCTAAATTTTGTCTAGTTTCATAAACTTCTTTCCCAACTTGATGTTGTTAAGAGCAGAAGATCTTGTGTAGGAACACACTTTGTGCACTGGATTCCTCGTTCCCTGAACTCCGTAGTAAACGGTGCCTTCATTCTTCCTCTCCTTGAAACGCTCTTGTTGTGCTTAGTGAAGCTTGAACTAACTCATAATATCCAATCAGTGTTTTGTAATTATTTGTTAACGTTCATTTGCGAATTTGATCATGGCTGATGAATTTTTACCAAAGAGCTTGCCCCCAAACTTCTGAAATGATCTAGTCTTTATCTCCAGGATCATAACCTGTGATGAAAGCTGGCTTTTTGTGTATGATCGAGAAATAAAATAGTTGCCGTTGCAGTGGAAAAAGTCCATGATCACCAAGACGAAAAAAAAGCACGACAGGTCAGAAGTGCAAGAAAAAACGTGTCCATCATATTTTTCGACATCAAAGGCATTGCTCATTGCGAGCTTATGTCATCTGCTGCTACAGCGGACTCAGGCTTTTATCGGGACGTTTGAGAAGGTTAGGAGGAAATAAGTAACGAGAAAGTCTCAAATTACGGAAATACCCGAAATTGGCTGCCACATCACAGCAATGCAGCTGTTCACGCTTCAGTGAAGACAACACAGTGTTGGACCGAAAACTGTATGTCGGCCGTCTCACATCGTCCATATCTACTTCTGTAACTGCTCTGTTCTCGAACCCGAAAATTAACGTGCAGGCTCACTGTTTTGACACTGTAGAAAAAACATTCACACAAAAATTTCAGAAATGCTGCACAGTATTACGGAAACAGTTTTTTTTTTAAATATCGATTCGTTGTCTCGATTTTAATGGCTCAGGTAAGCTGAACAAATTTTTTTTAGAGTTAGTCGGGTAACTTGCTGATGCTACCGAGTACGTACGAACTAGAGAATGTATTAGCAACTGCACCTGTACGCCAACCGTGTTTGTGAGGCCATCGCAGGTCCCGGAGAAAATCAAAGGCTTAATTACTTTCTAGGCTTCTGATGCTGTCGTGTGTCTGCCCTCGGAAGTGTAATTGAATCTTGTCAAGTCTTTGTAGTTTCCCTCGAGCAATTGGTCACATGGACACAAAGATTTGAATTAATTTTGTTTTTGGATTTTTCAATTCCTTTTACGTGGGGAGTATAGACCCCTAATAGCAACAACAAAAGGGTTTTATTTCGTATGTATTGCTTACTTGTGTTTACGTAAAAATGGGAATCATGCAAAACTGATAATTCTTATTTTCTATTTTTTGTTTTCTTTTTGTAAATAAAACTCGAGTTTGTTTTATTTTGTAATTATGTACCGAATGAGTTCTTGAATTAGGTAGCGAATGAATATATCTGCTTAACGAAGCTATTACCATGATGTTTGGTTGAGTGGATGTAATGTTATCTTGCAGAACATGTGACCGATGTGAGAATTCATCGATGTACTACCATTTGAACGTTATTTGATACATTTTGAGTGTAACTTCGTTAAAACGTGCAATTAAAACTTAATTCTCTGCTGCCAATTGGGTGCAGTGTTGTTGGATTTGCCATTGAGAGTGAAGTATTGATTGGAGTTACTAAAAGAAAGGGTGGGTGGGTCGCGCCATTAGCAAACACCTCTCCGCCCCACGTCGTGTTGCAGCGGTCGAGTTACCCTCTCATGCTAATGAAGGCGCCGGCTGCTCTCTGCCCTCCTCCCTTCTAATCTGGCTCTCTGGGATAATCTTACGCAGTTCTATTCCCACCAACAATATTATGAGAGCGGACAGTTTTAGAGCTAGTCTTTTTTTCTTAGAATGCGGTTTTATGAACCGATGAATTCGTGTTTGAAAATTTCATTTAAAATTCTGTATTTAGTTCACTATCTTCGCCATGTACATCACTTTTTTATGCATTAAAAATTATGAATTCCACCGTTTTATTTGTGGTTTTACGTCCGAAAAAGATTTTTGCTTTGAGCTGACGATAAATAAAACATGAAGGAAGCTTGTCATTTTAAGAGTCATCACGCTGGATTATAGAAGTCAGCACATATTCGCGTAACTGGCTTTTGTATTCCAATTACCTTTTAGACTCCGAAATATTTTTTGAAAGCGACTTTCGTGCTTGTAGTGAATGAAGCCAAGTCTGGGTGGTACCTTGTGAAGTGAGCATCCTTGCACGGAATTTGTTAGTATTGGGACCGCTATGATTTCACTCCCTTGGTCTCAGCAAATGTAGTGGAATGTTCAGCAGGTCGATGGTATCGGTGCGCCTCGCATAAAGCCTCTTAAAAACCTCGACTCCATCAACCTTACGAAACTCGTAGCGCTAGATCTCTGCCGGGATTTGTCCGCCATCGAAATTCATCTAGGTAAAAGTCACGGGTTGATCTGGACTTGTTTTTACGTGTCTAAATAAATATTTTAAGGGAATGATTTTTTAAACCTTTGTTCTAAATATTGTAGTTTAACACGTTGACTGCCCTGTCAACAATATATGGTGACGTGACAGTTTGCTAAGAGGCCACGTCGACAATATTTGTTGACGGTTCTTTTCGTTATGAATACGGCCAATAATCTTAGTAGTGGAATTTAGAGCCCTATGTTATTTCTATGGCTCTAAATGCCCGTGGTACCTAATGCATGTTGTTACTAGTAAATCTGCCCCTGGTATCCATAGGTCTGGAAAAGGTACTGCAAAAAGGAAAACTTTATTTCCATTTATTATTTCGGTTTAGATTGCAAAATTAATTTCTGTGGCTGAAAAGCACCACATTTTAAAAGCTAATGTAAGATTTGGTAAGAAAATTTAAACTATTTAAATAATTTATTTACCACAAGTGACCTCCTCAGGGGGATACAACTGTTGTATCTATGGGAATTAGCTCTCTCAGGGGGAGAATGTAAGGGCCCGAGTTAAAGGTTAGGTAGGCTTTCTTTTTGTTGAAATAGAATAGGTTTTTGATTTGTTACGGACAATCTTTTTCGGTTCCCTGCTGTCATGTTTTTTTCAGCACCTACTACTTTCTTCTTCAACTTTGATCTTGTTTCATGGACTTTTTTCTCATCTTGCTGTTTCTATGCCCTTTCTGCATAGATTCCGCCTTCCCTTCACTCCATACTAAATGGTGCCTTCTTCCTTCCTCTCTTTGGACCGCATTTGTTGCTGCGGGTAGGGAGGCTAAAACTAACGACTAATCTAATCTACCACAAGTGATACAGCAATAGATTTTATCTTAAGTCTAGTACGATGGACACATTTGAATATAGCTACTTGTGGGAATGAATAAGTTCAGCGCTTTCTAAGGCGTCCTATTTTCAACGCTATTTTAAGGTGAATAGTTATGTTTAACCTAATTTACGTAACCGAGGGGCACGCACGGAATTTGTTAGTATTGGGACACCACTAGGATTTCACTCCCTTGGTGTCAGCAAATGTAGTGGAATGTTCAGTAGTTCAATGATCTCGGTGCGCCTCGCATGAAGCCTCTCAAAAACCTCGACTCCATCAACCTTACGAAACTCGTAGCACTAGATCTCTGCCGGGACTAACTTAAATGCTCAAAACAGTATTTTATTCTTGAAAAAAATTAATTTTATTTGTAAAATTCTAAGAGGCATTCATTCTCTTCTTCATTTTTTTATTCTTCTTGTCTTTCCTCTTCTATGTTCATTCCATTGAACTCTGTGAATTCCTTCCTCAGCCTCTGCTTCAGACATACCTGGTCGATGATCTGGGTCACAGACGGAATGATCGTCGCTGAAAGGACTTGATTCATCTGTCGTATCAGTTATCATTTGCTGTATTTCTGCAAGGTCTAAACTTTCTTCAGCCAGGATGTTCTGGGGTTTGTAATATCTGAAAGAAAAAATACTCATTAGAAAAATTGTAAAAATTGCAGTATAAGTAAGTGACAATAATGTTACTGCTACAAAATTTATGGATACAAGTGAAAAATACAAGTAACTGAAAAAGTGCTAGAAAAGTATTACATGTCGACGGTGTGTGTTGACATAACCTCTTATAGTTACTTGAATCTTAAAGCCTAATTAGATACAAACTTCAAAGCAACAATCGGTCAGTACTTGGTGAAGGAAGTGAAGGAATTTTGCTGCTGGCAGACATGAATGACATTTGGTTGTTCTCCGTAAATTTGTTACGTCTTCAAAGTTAGTTTTTATTCTTCTCATGCCTTGAAAATTTTCAAAACAGGTCTTGAAATATGTCATTTGAACTTTTTTCACAAAAGGTTCTTTCCGTTTTCAAATGAGCGCAGAAATGGGAATTTTTATATTAATTACTAAATCCAAGTGGTCCATGGCACGACAAAAGTTGCTACAGATGCTCGGATGCAGGTGCTGAAGATTTTGATGGATCTCATGTTCCTCTCTTACGTAATTTTCGGAAGTATTTCAGCGCTGATGGTAAATCTCCGTTAATGAAGTGTTGGTTTGTGTTACGGTGATCGCGAAGTCAGGGGTGTGAATTTTTTTGTCACGTTAATTATCGTCAAATACTTGAATCGACTGTGCCTTCATATTTCCTGGTATGTTGACTAGGCTGTCTAAATTTGGACCTCTGCTCGATGTTTCACGACTTGTCAACTCCCGCGTCACTTCGTTATCTGTGTAATTTTTTCTTAACCCGTGTCCCATCAGTCAAAGCCTCTCATCAATCTTCAGCTAGTCTTGTGACGTGTTGTGTCCACCAAGTTCCTAAAAAATGCCCGGCTTCTTCGCCACCAAGGCCCTGATTCTTATTTGGGCGCACTGTAGTGTGAAGACTTCTTTTAAGACTATTTTATTTTCAGAATACGTTTAAAAGAGATGCTTGATAGGTAAAACATACTTGTGGCGTCTTAAAATAGCCTGTTTGTAGAAGTTCGCGTGATGTGGCAGCGTCTCTGGTTGATTTAGCTGAACCTTTCTTTCGAGTCCAGAGTAGGCGAAATTGATTTTCCTCGATATGTCTGCTACGAGGGACGTAGTGATGGTCTTCCCCATGGAACTAACTTGAGAAGCGAGTTTTTCAGTGTCTTCTTCGATTTCTATCACGGCACCTGAAAGGTTTGTTAGGGCCCGCGGACCTAATTAGGCATTAGGTGTGTGTGTAGAGCGTGTCGAGTGGTGAGCCTGATTAAATTCGTACATGTGTTGAATGATTATAATGTCTTACTGAGCAACAGCATTTACTTTACTCTCGTGCTCTGCCTTTGTGAAGAGTGCGGAGTACTAATATTCCCCTTTGACTTGTGTGTGAATGGCAAAATTGTCATTTTGGCTGTATTTACATAGTTAATGATAGCCACTTGAGACTTCGGTCACGCGCGTTCATGTCCGTCCAAAAACTCGGGTTGTGAAGGTCGAAACAATTGGCTGGCAGGAACGGCAAGCCCCGGCTGGAAGAGCGCGATAAATTTTTCGCGAGGAGAGCACTTTGCCATTTGAGGCAGGGGAGACATGAGGAGAGCAATATATCATGTTTCAAGTATTTGTTCGAGGGGACTTCGCTGCAACAAGCTCGCTCTCCAATTTCAGTCAATTCGTTCGTTCAGGCAAAACGTAAAGGGTTAATGATCAAGCATTTTTCTCGAATTTTCAGTCCGCTAGTTGACATAATTTTTTAGTCTTACTATAATAATTCTTGAAAAAACTCAATTTAACCCTCTATGACCCACCGTCCTTCCTGAAGGACATTAGAAAAATCCCATTTATTTTCGTTCAGGTGAGCCTTTTCAAGCAGTAATGCATGTTAGTGAAGAGAAGAGACGTCATGCTTTGATAAATGAGTGTAGTGTGTCATAATATTTTGCTCACTCAACTATCACGCGCTTCTTACTTTGGTGGAGCGTGAAATGCCTGTGGGTGATCATATACTTCGTTTATTTGTGTTAATTTCTTTGTTAATAGCAATCATAGAGTGCCACAATAATTCATGCACCTACAAAAACCATTCAACATTCATTTGAAAATACTTTCCGACCAAATAACTTGGTTTTGTAGATTTGTATAGTAAATTTTCTAATGTCCTTTATGTAGGACATTGGGTCGTTACGACAAATTTTTTATGTAACAATGAATCCACCCAGATTCTATACTAACTCTCCTACATGCAGCATTGCAGAAGTTTCTGCTAAAGAAACAGATGCTGATGCGATGTCGAAGATGCTTCTATGACAATGTTACTAGTTGAGCTTATTATAAAGTTTATTTATGAATTTATCATGACACATATATACGTCAGCAGAAAGAAAACCATGGAGAATTGTACCAGAAAAAAAAATTCATTTATAAATGACCATAATATTGAGACAGGCTCTAGACATGGCCCGTTAAATTTCACCTGATTTAGATATTGTTTTGTTTCATTTTGATGGTCTTTTTCTCAATAAGTATATATGATAAATATCTACAATTTTCCTTCTTATACAAAATTATACCAATTTATGAAAATACATTCATTATTTTTAATTTCTGATGGGTAAAATGTGCAGTCCATCCCAAAAACGTACGAATTTCAACTGTATTTACCGTGGTTTTAGCTGGAAGAAGTGTTTTTGTACCACTCTGTTTTGTACCATTCGTCATGTTCTAACGACCCAATGTTCTTCATACAGGACGTCGGAATAAATATAAAACTACTGAAATTTTGTTTTCCAGTCGTTGAAATTACTTTAAGTGACTATAAATTACTCATCAGAAGCAAAAAATAATGTTTTAATTTCGGAAATTAATTTGGGTTATAGAGGGTTAAGGTAGATATAGCTAAATGCAAAGTACTTAGTAGGTAAACCAGCAAAAATCCGTAAAAGATAAGTTCTTAGCTTGAAAAGGTTGAATGAGAAGACATTGGGGTTTTATCCTTACTCACATTGACAATATTGGGGCTCAGTCGTTCATAGAAAACGTGAGAATCGTAAGATGTGACGCCCCAGCGGAGAGAATTTCATCCATGATGGAGTAAAATCTGAGTTTGATCGTGTTCCATGTACAAGAATCTCAACTGAGAGCACCAATATGAGCGTGCCATCAAATGTATTCGAAGTGGCTGTGTTAAGAATTCTGAAATTACATTGTATCACGTTTTCTATTCATCCTCGTTTCCCTGGAAAAGGAGGCGTTAGGATGGAGATCGTTTTCCATTGTCTTGGACTTCTCTTATTCTCAGGCTTGTGATATTTGTGGACATCTTCCCCTCAGAAAGATACAACTATTGTATATTTGGGAATTATAACTCCCAGGGAGAAAATGTGTGGGACTCGAGCTGAGAGTTAGGTAGGTCTTCTTTGTGTTGAAATAAATGTTTTTATGTCACGGACCACATTTTTTCGGTTCACTGCTGTCCTGCTTTTTAGCTCCTATTACTTCTTCGTCGACGCTTATCTTGTTTCATGAACTTACTTCCTAACTTACTGTTTCAATGCGCCGGGTATCTTGTATGGGAGCACACCTTGTGCATAGATTCCATGTCCCCTTAACTCCTTACAAAATGATACTCTCCTCCTTACTCTCTTTGGAACACCTTTGTAATCATTAGAGAGGCTTAAAGTAACTTATTTATTCTAATCTGAGTTAACAGTAGCCGTGTGGCTGTTATTATATGTGCTTGATCATGAAGAGAAGGAAGATTTGATTACTATACTGGTGCGAGCGTGACGCCAGCAGGCAGCACTTGAGCAGTGGCCACAAACTGTGCAACGGAGGCAGGTGAGGCGGCAGCAGCTAGCACTCGGTGCTCGCTGTGTGCACGCTCACTTGAGAGCATCGCTTCTTATCGATCTGGGGGACGAGCGCAGAGCAGCTGGCGCTCGACCTCGTCCGTGCGTCCTCCCATTGGACTCGAGAGCTTTTAGTATCAGCGCCGAAATTCTCGCGTGCGTGCTTTTGTTAATTTCAATGTGACTGCATCTCTTCCTCTTACACACCTCACTCGGATTTGCTGTTTGATAACGAGCTATGTGTGTTTTCATGCGACTGAGTCTTCAGCCTCAGTCTCACTTCAAGACATCGCTTTCTAATGATTGCTGGGTCTCAGTGTTCATTTAGATGCTCGTGCAACATTCATATTCGCAAGCAACCACTCACGTGACCACAGATCTCTATTTCTTTTCTAGTCAAACTTACCAATCGCTACGTCATCAAGACATGATTCCTTGTATCAAATTATCAATCAGAACCTTGTGAAACATTAATTCCCTTCTTTTATGGGCGGTACAAATATTCTCGATATGCTGGAACATCTCATTTCGTTATGAAGGTTGAACCCAAGCAGTATGAGCCATCACCTGGAAAAGGGATTGTAAGTATTTTTAACGAGAAGCAAAATGAATAACTCAGTCTGCAGGTGACGTAAAAGTTGGGAATTAATAATGCGTTGCCTGACACTACGGAACAAACAAAAGTAATTCTTCATGTGTAATCAAGGGGTGAAAAGTTTTTTAACAAAATAGTGTTAATGGCGTTGTTTACAAGAGTAATCATTTCATCATCGTTTTTTATCACCGTCGTTATTTTAATCCGTTCGCCACAGAGATTAAATTTAAAAAATAACAAAAATCTCGTAAGCTTTCTTAGATAAGAAGTTTGCATCTCTTCCCTGAATACAAATAAGAAATGAAGCAATATTATTTCTACAAATCACTATGTAGGAAATTCGTCTATGAACACAACATACGCAGAGGGTTTAGAATGAGTAGTTAGCGGACACGGATACGAGTATATTGTTGGGAGTACTCAATTTGTGGTGCTTATGTAACCGGTCTGCAGACGAGCAAGAGGCGAGACCACCACACCGAGTACTGGCGAGCACGATCAGCATTCGTCTCTGTGTTTCACGAGTCATTTGAGATCACAAGCAGCGAGAGGAGGGCTTTTGGCCTGATCAATGAATGATTTGTGGTATGGCGGAGGTTACGACTTGCCGTTGATGAAATTCAAGGCTTACGCTTGATTAAGGAGGTAGTATTCCTGGCCGCCTTGGCAGGAGCTGCTGTAGAAATTCCTCCTCTTTAGAAATTGCCGCCCCGACTACCTACAGCAAGTAAGGGAAGCATGCCTCCACCAGCTCACAGAGTGAGGGAGGTTGAGGCACTAATGAATAATTATATTGAAATACCATGCGAAATATCTAAATAAAGCCTTGACACAAGGTTATTCGGAAAACTCGCTAGCTAGCTCTACTATAAAATTTCACAGTGAAGGCAATTTATACGTTAGTAATAAAAAAACTAACAAGGTATAAATGTTCGTCGAAGTTTCTGACGTCTTGAGAGGTGGTTTAGGATGATGGCGTCATTGTTTCGTGTGACAAAGAAAAAATCTGTCGAAATTTCGAGAGTAAAGCGGCACATCTGCCTTGAAATGCATAGTGGAGATAATTGTTTGTTGTATTTTTAGCCGGTTCTCTGAGAATTTGAAATGGAATGATACTCTAGTCAGTTGTATCTCCAAGTTCCTAACATATTTGTTTAGATCGTAGGTAGATATTCATAAAATTTCATCAAATGACTTTGTTTGCTAGGCTCACTCTTCAAATGAAAACAAGAAAATGCTCAAGAGATGGGAAGGTGCAATGAGAAATTTGGGGTTTATATTTAATTTGAAGAAAAGTTATAGTATTCTTTTGGCTTCATCAGTTGTACATAAATAGTTGCATCTATTTCAATGTATAATTCTTACAGTAGTGTTAGTGTCGTTCCAGAGCATGGATTATGGTGCTAGGTTTTATGTTTTAGGATTAGGTTTTATGATGCTGAAGCTCGGTTTTCTTCCAAGTATGTAGTTGTGAGGAAGTGTAAGGAAGAAAGTAACCTTCTAGAAGAAATGTTAGCGCAAAATCCCTCTGGCTCACGCGGTAGCTTAGCCGCAGGAAATCTGTTTTTGTCGAATTACATCTGAATGAATTCAACTGCCCCCTCAGGGGGATACAATTATTGTATCTATGGGAATTAGCGCTCCCAGGGGGACAATGTGAGGGCCCGAGCTAAAGGTTAGGTAGGCTTTCTTTTTGTTAAAATAATATAGGTGTTTGTTTTGTTATGGACCAACTTTTTTTCGGTTCACTGCTGTCCTGTTTTTTCAACACCTACTACTTTCTTCTTCAACTTTGATCTTGTTTCATGAACTTCTTCCCCTCAGGGGGGTGCAACTGTTGTATCTATGGGAATTGGCGCTCCCAGGGGGACTATGTGAGGGCCCGAGCTAAAGGTTAGGTAGACTTTCTTTTTATTGCAGTAGAATAGGATTTTGTTTTGTTACGGACCACCCTTTTCTCGGTTCACTGCTGTCCTGTTTTTCAGCACCTACTACTTCCTTCTTCAACTTTGATCTTGTTTCATCATCTTCTTTCCCAACTTACTGTTTCTATGCCCTTTCTGCGTAGATTCCGCGTTTCCTACACTCCATACTAAATGGTGCCTTCCTCCTTCCTCTCTTTGGATCGCATTTGTTGTTGAGGGTAGGGAGGCTAAAACTAACGACTAAACTAAACTTCATGAACTTCTTTCTCATCTTACTGTTTCTGTGCCCTTTCTGCATAGATTCCACGTTCCCTTAACTCCATACTAAATGGTGCCTTCTTCCTTCCTCTCTTTGGATCTCATTTGTTGAGGATAGGGAGGCTTAAACTAACTAATAATCTAATCTGAATTCAACTGCTGAACACTGCAGGTCTAGCGCAACTGAAACTAGTCATATCAATGCTCTCCTGCTCTTCGTTTCACTATAGCTACCTGTATTATTAACAGTTGAAATGAAATGCGATTCGTCTTTTAAAATTAAAATGTTTTCAACACTCAATTTTGTCTAAATAAATCTGTTCGTACTCATTGCTGTTGTGCTTGTATTTTGTGTTTTCCTTTACCAGTGCTAGTTTGTGTCTGCTTTTAGTAGTCGCGATGGCACTAGCGCTTAAATGACCTGGGAACTGACGCACAAGAAGTGAGCAATCATAAGAAGTGGGATTGACGACAAAGCCTTAAAGCAGCAAGAATTCACAAGATCGATTGCTGGCGTTTTTATGGATAACATTCAACGATCAGGTCTAGTGAGCATGGTAGTGATTTATATGATTTCACTATATAGTGATTTATTTCAATCGTTAGAAATGTGATTGACTCGACTCTAACAATCATTATGAAATGCCGAAGACAATGCATCAGTTTTGAGTGCAAGCTCTTGATAGTGTAATTGTTTAATGGGGCAGAAACTGTGTGAGGAATAAATGGATTTAATTTTCAATTTTTCTGGATTGTTGGATGCTTTAGCGTAGTATAGGCTCTCAGTTGTTGTTTAAAGTTGTCTATAGTGCATTAACTAAATTTATTTCTTGTGCAAGCCAAGGAGCGTTTTCACTCGTCTTCGTGCCGAGTTTAAGGGATGTGCGCTGTATTGCCTGCTGGTTGATGCTGCCTTAAACGCATTCCGCGTTTTTCTCGCTCGCCGATTTTTTTTGCCGTTCTTGATTACGATGAAGAATCTTTCTGCTCTCTAATCCTCCCTCCTAAGATTGGATTGCTATCTAATCAGCGTTCCTCGTCGAGGCAGGATACCTAGACCGGCATTTCGTTTACTCTCTTCTTTGCGCATTGATTTTTGCTGATGCTTGCATGGTTTCTCTACACTTCTGTTGGCCTGATTTTAAGCCTGTTTCAGCTTCAGTGCTCTTCTTGCTGTCCTTTTGTTTTGTGTACTCGTGTTAAAAATTTCCAAATGCAAGGTTTCAGGTCAGCAGTGTACTTCACTCATCAAAATCATTCGCAATTTGCTGTAAGATTTGCTTGTTTGCTGCTCTGCTGTCCTGTTTTTAATTACTCACTACTTTCTTCTTCATCTTGTTTCATGAACTTCCTTTCTAACTTGCTCTTCCTATGTGGAAACTCACGTTGTAAGTTGATTCTTTTAACTCTGACCATGTAGTGTCTTTCTCCTACCTCTCTTCAGTACACTTTTGTCATGGTCAGAAGTCTTGAACCAACTTATCTAATGTAATATCTGATGTAAGATCAAATCTTCAATTGTTTTCCAGTTTTGAGAACAATGAGCGAATACCTAAATCGAAGAGGAATGATTCATTTGAGAATGAAACATACAGTGAATGAAATTTTGCGACGGTGGTTAAATGAATAGTTACGAAATTAATTAGATTGGTTACGTGCACGTAAATAATGGTAAGAATAAATGGCAAGTGTGACCTTGTGAAGAAATAAAAAACACACTCGGTCGCGAATCCACGGGGAATCTAAAACAGACTCGCGACACACAAACGAAACGCCCAATGATAACTAAGCGGATAACATTTCTAACTGTTGACTGCAAGTGAAATCAATGGTTATTCTCATTTAATGACACTCAAGTATTACGTCCTGCACAACAAGTTAATGATTCAGTTTGTGAAGAAGGGGCTACAGGTCACCCATCAGAAATCATTTGCTCACTAGAGTCGCAATATGCTCTCGTTTTCTACTGTTGTGCTGTTCCGTAAGTTGACATAGCCATGTTTTGGTTTGCGTGTGTTGAAACTTGATTGCAGTCAACTTCTAACGTATTTTGAAATGGCTAAAATAAGCTGATCTTCTCAATGACGAATTTCGTTCTCATGACACACATTCGATTATTTAAAGGTTAATGTTTTCTTGCGATTCGTATATTATTTCTGGTCCAGTTCACACACAATTTTCTGCCAAATGCACTGTACTTTTATATATAGCCTTTCTAGAGTATCGCTTTTAATGTTTGGTATAGTACTCCTACTTTCGCAACTATAGGTGTCCTCCCATCATTCTGCTGCGCTCTGAAGGTGTGAGTTTGCTATGTTGAAATTTGCGGTTCTTACTGAGTATCAGTTTCCCTCTTGCAGTTTATTTTACAACTTTTCACGGCTTGCACAATATTCATAGTTTCAGAATATTTTTTTCTCGCCAGCAGGAATAGACAAAGATCTTGTTTAATAGCGGGTTTTTTTCCGTTGCCAAGTTTTTATGGTGCATAAATGGTGATTATTTATTCATATGCGTTAAATGGCTGACTGTTTATTGTATTTTTCGAATCAATGTACCGGGTACCTCACCGGGAGAGTTAGTTTTTTTTCAGTTATTTAAAGACCAATCAAAACAAATAGTGTATCAAATAAAAGAGAAAAGGATTGTCTTAATAACATCCAAGAATAAATTATTCAACATATGTTCGTTTCTCCTTGATAACACGGCGGAGACGAGGATCACCTGATCACACGTGACACGCACAGTTTTGGCGTCAATTTCTGACAAGATTTGGTCAGTTTTTGCTTCAGGATTTCCACACTTGAGTGGGATACAGTGCAGGACTTTAGCTCCAAGAAATACCATATCTCAAAGTCAATTGGATTTAAATCAGGAGAAGATGGAGTTCCTTGGGCCAAAACGACTTGAAATTGTCCATACACCAGTCCTGGTCCAATCTGGCTGTGTGAGAGGTTGCTCCATCCTGCTGAAGTGTAATTCCTTAATTTTCAGTGACTTTCCTCACCCAAGGAACGACTTCATCCTTTAGCATCTTCAAATGAACCTGTCGATTGATTTCGACACCAGCCTCGATGAAAATCAAAGAGGTTTTGAGACCTGTGGACATAACCCCTGCCCACACCATTACCGAAGCTGGTTTTTGCCTCCTGAATGAAGTTCGACGTTCAACAGGCACTAAATCTTGGAGCAGAAGCTGTATCCCATTCTAGTGAGGAGGTTCTGAAGCAAAAACTGGCCAAATCTTGGGCGGAAATTGACGCCGGAACTGTGCGTGCCACGTGTGATCAGGTCTCCGCCAGGTTATCAAGGAGAAAGGAGGATATGTTGAATAATTCTTAAATGTTATAAAAAAATAGTACATTTCTCTCTTATCTGATACATGAGTTGTTTTGACTGGCCTTCATATGTATAAATGAAAAAATCTAGCTTTCATTTGTCACACTTCGCTGGGCCACCTGGTAACTGTTTTCAAGATAAATGTTGGCCTACCTACTTCAAATATTGCGTCGCAATTTTGAGTACGTAAGTTATGTCGAAGTTACTTGTGATCTGGGAATCGGGCATGGCATCTGACTCAGCTGTGTCTGTGTTTCTTACTATGCGTGCGTGTCTTGCGCGCGTGGGAATTTTTTGTTCTGGGTTCAACTACTCAAAATACTGTTCGGAAGACACTCTTTTTGTCGATTTTACGATATTGAACGTGCTCGTTTTTTTATTTTTGGTAGTAGTTCTATTGATATGCTGCTAGTGTGTGAAGTCCGCCGTCCAAAACTTCCTATACAGTTTTCGTAAATTTGTGTTAAAATTACAAAATCTGTTTCTAAATTTAGGTTTGAAACCTTAACAATACATTGTATCGATAGATATATACTGATGTTTGAATGAAAAACAATTGGCGTTGTGAACCGTGAATAATTTTTGTGAGCGAAAACGTATTCCGTAACTCCCCAGGAGCCATGGGATGGGCAGTGGGTTTAGGTTAGTCCAATTTGTCTATTGTGTGCTAAGAGGACTGGTGTCCCCAGCAGATGCTGTTAAGTTCAAGTGAATGATCAGCCATAGATTGGCATTTGGGGACTTTTGTTTTCGTGCCCACTTTGCTTCTTTCTATTATCATGCTTTCTTCGCTGTCTCTTCTTTGTCTATTCTTCCTCTTCCTTCCTTGCCTGTCCCTATGTGCAGAGTATCCTGTGGGGGGGATACATTTTGTGCTTAGATTCTCCATTTTCTACAGTCCTTTTAAAGAGATCCTATCTCTCCGCAACTAACAATTATAATAATGTGTTCTGTAAATACTGTGATAGCGAGGGTATGCTTCGCCCGCCGCTGGTTGCCTTGGATCTGCACCCATGCTAAAATGTCTTGTGTGAAGTGCTATGCGTCGTGGGCTCGTTCATTCTACAGTCGCTGCAATGTTTCATTCAATCTAGGTGGCGATCATGAAAGCGTGGCTGGTACATCAAGTGAATACTTCGATGAAGGCTTTCTGATGTATTCGTCGTGAGGTGTTATTCATCCGTGAAGCCTGCTTCTGTGTTGCTGACTAATGGGCCCGTCAGTGCCGCTGACGTCTGGCTGAGTGACTGCTCGGGTGCCAACTAGATTATCTCTTTATCAGTGTCGAGTTTCGTGCCAACTCGACCTACAGTGTTCTTACTTTCCTTCGCTACTCGTTCTCATCGGCTACTATTTATTGTTCCTGTGATTTGTCATCTTAATGGTGTCATAACGTCTGGTCATAAACAAATGTGGAGTAAAGTGAGACGCTTCTCTTCATGATGTATATACAATTTGAAAATCACTCGCTGAATGCGGTGGGCCGTCTCTTATAGAAATACTATCGTGATTCATGCCTCCTTGCTTGGCTTACAATTGCGTTTACTGTACTGCTTTGGTTACGTAAGCCTGGGTTCTTAGAGCGAGTAAAGCGCCATTTGCTTGATAGCTGTTTTTTAACATGGTGTATTTTATTAATATATTTTTGACGTAGAGTTGTGAATTCTAGATTATGGTGTTTGGTGACACCTTCCGAGGTCGCCCGTTCAGCTGAGCAAGTCTCTTTCTATCTGAAAAACGATCGATCAGTTGTATGTTATCTCGGAATTCACAAATAGTGAAAGATGTCTAATGAAATTTTGATTGGGTTTGATGCCTGTACCATATTTTTGCGTTGATTGTGGTTGCTACGTTTATTTGCTGAAACCGTTCTGATTGAAAATAACTATTGACTCGCCCGCCTCCATGGAAGCGCACTCCATGATATTGCCGTTGCGCTTGTTCGGCGGACTTGGTTTTTCTAATTAATATGTGGCGTTCCCGAGCTGTTTGCGCTGATCCCTCACCAGGGGAAATTAACGTTCAAAAATACTGGGAGTTGAGAGCGGCAACACTTTTTGAAGGAGGGACTTCGTAATTAAGTATGATCCTTTTTTACAACTCAGTTAATCTCGTGGGAGAGGCTTGCGTCCGGCACACAAGTGATGTCGTACGCTGGTGTCGTTGGTGCTTTAGCTGTCTGTTTTGTTACTCAAATTTCCGTCCCCTCGGGAAGATACAGCTATTGTATCTAAGGGAGTTAGCACTCCCAGGGAAAAATTGGAAGTCCCGAGCTAATGGTTAAGTAAGCCTTCCGTTTGTTGGAATAAAATCTATATTTTTTTGTTACGGACGATCATTTTCTGTTCACTGTTATCCTGGTTTACAGCCTCATTTACCTTTATCTTGTTTCATGAACTTATTTCCTAACTTGCTGTTTCAATTCGCATTGGATCTTGTGTGTTGGAATACACCTTGTGCATAAGTTCCCCCGTTAAAAAGACGTATTGTATTCGGTCGCAAGCACTCACGATTCATAAATTAGATTGTATCCAATGAAAATGGGAAACATTGATAGTGGTAAACATTTTAAGAGCCAGTACCAGAACTTGGTTCTGGGCTTTGTGAAACGAGTCATAAAAAAACACCCTCGCTCAGCGTCCTCGGTACGGGCAGCGGAGGCCTCAGCAAAAAAACTATCTCTATGTAATCGTTTATTTTTCAAATTAATTGAGAGGGCAGAGCGTCCTTTTTTCATCGAGCGTTTTAAATTGAATACAGCAATGGTCAAAAACCATAGTGGTCACTGCTTAGGCCAGCAGGCCTGAGTGATCGCTCAGAGGCCCTCTTCCTTTCTCCTCCGCCTCTCTTGCCCTCTTTTGAGTCTCATGAGAGACAGCGTGCTGTGGAGGCACTTAGGATGTGGGCATAAGAAAGACAGGGCGAAGGCGAGACGAGAAAGAGTCAGACTTGACTGATGAGTCGGAGTTAGATAAGCTCCTTGGTATTTGCAGTGAGACTACAGATCTCAACATTCGTGACGACCAAATTCATTCTGTATTGGTCTCTGGGTTCAGCTTCAGTCTTTTCTGTCGTAGGTTCGTTTACTCGTGAGGGCTCGCTGTTTAACATCATCAACAATTGATAAATTGAGGATTGACGCATTTAATAATGAAGCTCGTTCTAATAGGCCTGAAGCGAGGGTTGCGGTCTTTTCTGTGTAGTGATTGGACGATCTCTTGGTTGTACGTCGAGTGCCGCTCGCGCTCGCCCTCTTCCTCCGTACTCTCCTCACCGTCCGCCAGTAAATTCTTGAATTTTACTCAGGTGTTTCCTCATTAACATTACGACTCGCACAGACCACAAGCAGGAACACGCGGCTTAAAAACACGGTTCTACCAAGTTGTTGTTCGCTAGATGAAGTGAGAGCTGGATGTAAAGGCTGACGTATACAAGCCACCATTAATTGACAATAGCTCTTGAAAGCAATTCCTTAAATTTCGAGACTTCGGTCTCTAGTGGCAACCAATTTCCCTGAAAAATCTCTAATAAACGTCACGAGAACGTAAGAATGTCGTGAGGAATCACCAATCTTCATCCATTCTCTCAACTCCATACTTAATGGTGTTTTCTCACTCTCTCTTTGAATCATCATTTGTTGTGAGGGAATCCTAATAGACTCGTCTAATCAACAATTTTGTACCCAGTTTAAATTCTTTCTACATTTACACTTGGGGATTAAGATGATTACATTTTTACCAATTAATGTTGAATTGAATTACATTTTACTACTTGATGGTGACCAAAACTAGCTTATAATCAATCAATCAAACAATCAATTCACTGCTGACTATGATTTCAGAAACTATAATATTTTTCAACTTAATTTGTTTCATAAAATTGTCCAATCTAGCCTCTTCCATACGCAACCTGTAGTGACACCTTGTGCATAGATTCCGCGTTCCTTTAGTGCCATAGTAAATGAAGCATCTTTGTTGCAGTTAGTGACAGGGGAGCTAAACTAATAGTCTTATACATACACATATGCTTTTTGCGTTGATAGATTCGTATATGATGATGAAAAGCGAGTGACATAATTCCCGCATGTGCGTTAAGGTTTTTGGTGCAATTTCTAAATACTGACAACAGTTGTAAAGTTAATAATTAATAAAAGTCTTCTTTAGATTAGGGAGGTGATTTTTCTCTCCTGAGCTAGTATTGTTTTGCTCTCATAATCCTGTGAACACTGACACTGAGATGGGGTACTGCGCCGTGCTGCTCCTGAGTTGTGACGGCAATGAAGTTAGTTTTTCTTGGCTTGTAGAGCGCGCACGTGCTGCAAATTCTTGAGCGTGGTGCGTGGCAATGCTATGATGCTCCGAATGAGGCTCTCTTCTGAACCTTGTCGGAGCCGCTGTGGCTTGTCGGACTGCCAAAACAACTTGCAACTTCGCTTCAAGTTATGCAGGCACTACGTGTTCTATCTACGCACCTAATGGACCTGTAGCAGCACTCGCGGTCTTTTTATCGCTTGCTTCTCGTTAATTCTTTCGATGTTCTGGTTAGGATTTGAACTTTGTCGTTTGTTTACTTCTCTGGCGAGATGCGTCTGATGGTAGTGTCTAGAGCTGTAGTGAATTCATGATCTTCTGAATTGATCTTGATTGAAATATATTTGGTTTGAAGGTGTTTCCTTGGTACATCCATAATGGTTTATCGCGGTTTTGTTGTTAGTTGTAAATTTGCAAGTTTGAAACTGAATTAATAAAGCGTCTTCTGAGCAGATAATTGAATCATTTGTGGCCGATTTCCTGCGTCGAACTGTGTTGATATATCCGACGAAAGGTTTCCTCTCATTACTGCGCTATTTACTATTCATTTTGCTTTTCACAATTCTTTCACCCCTCGAGTATGGCTAAGTAATTGACAAGTCTTGTGTTCTCTCGAGTCTCGTCCTCTCCGACGTTTCCGGGCTCACTGGGAGGTACACTGATAGAGTCCGATGTGTGCTGATTTCAAGTGTTTGTCTTCGCTCTGCACAGTGTTGGACTCTGCCGGCACAGTTTTAGTTAGTCGTAGACAGTGCACTAGATTTAGGAATTGCTTGGCTCGATTTTTCATCACTTACAGTATACTTAGATGTCTTGTTTAGGTGGTTTCTTAGAGGTTTTTCCATGCTAGCTATTTTTTTTGGTTTATTTCTTTGTTTTGATTGAGGGCTACGTACACTGCAACAGACCGTAGATACGTTTTAGTTTGTACTCCTTTCATTATTGATTACTGGATGTTTCGGGATATTTTGTCTTTTGTTGCTACCTCAGAGAGCATGAGATGAACAATTGGTTTAGGTTTGCCCGTTTCAAGCACTGGGGACTAGCGCCCACGTGGAAGATACTGTTTTGTTCCCTCAATTATAGACACATCTACGGCATTTTTGTCTTTTGTGCCCACTTTGCTTCTTTCAGTTTTCGTACCTTTTTCGCTATTTCTTCTTTATTTTCCTTTTTCCAAGCTTGCCGGTTTTTTATATGCAGGGTATCCTGCGTGGGGGCGCACCTCGTACATAGATTCCATGTTTTCCTTTGTCCATACTAAATTGAATGGTCTCTTGTCTTTCAGTTGTTGAAACATCTTTTCAAAGAAAGCGAGACTTCAAACTTGCTACTATTTTACCACTCCCTCTATCTCCATATGAGGCGGGCCACAATTCCTTGTTCTCACAAGTGATCGCTCATCGCAACTCATTGAAATATGCTATCATCTTCTACATAGGTGGAAATATCGAATACGTCATTATTTTGTTCAGTGATCTTAAATTAACTCACTCGATAAGCGTTGGGAAAATTGTGTTGTGCTTGTATGGTAAATCATTTCTGCATTACCAGCATCTTTGCTTATCATTATAACCCCCCTTAAGGGAGTATTTGTAAAAATTAGCTTTCCCAGGTGGAAAAATGTGAGCTCCCGCGCTGAGAGTTAGGTGAGGCTTCTTTTGTGGAAATGAAACGTTTTTCGTTTTGTTAATGATCGTCTTTTTCCATTTATTGCTGTCCTTTTTTTTAGCTCGTGAGACTTTATTCTTCAATTTTGTTTTGTTCCATTGCCTTCCTTCTTAACTTGCTGTTTCTATGCGCAAAGGACTTGTGTGGGAACGTGCCTTGTTCATAGATTTCCCGTTCCCTCAACTCCAAAATAAATGGTGCCAATTTCCTTCCTTACTTTGAAACGCATTTGTTGCGGTTTGAGACTTTAACCAAGTTATCTACCTTACATAATCTAAATTTTAACAATCTTCTTTCCTTTTTCTCAACTAAGTAGATGATATACAAATCAAGGCAGAATATTTGTAATTGATAAATGATGGTTCGTCGGTAAATGCGTGACAGAGCTGGGTAGGAAAGAACAGCATTTAACTCAAAATAGAGTGGTAATAACTGGGAAATTCGCGGGCGATGAATTTGACGGCCTAGAGCCCGACTGTGCAAAAGTTGTTAGTTGACGTTAAGTTGATATGAGAGTGTGTCATGTAGCCCTATCTTGAGTTACATTGATCTAACCGATGCAAACCAGGTGTTAGAATTGGCATGCTTTTTCACTATTATTATTTTACTGTTGTTGCACCAGTTAAATGCCTACTCTTATGTCATATATATTCCATCGATGTGGCGCCAAATGTTACACGTCTTTTTCCAAGACACGAATGAAGTTCTGAAATGAATCATTTCAATGAGAATTTTTTGGCCTATGATACCACCACCAGTCCCCTGAGGGGGATACAACTATTGTATCTATGAAAATTAGCGCTCTCAGGGGGATTATGTGTGGTCCCGAGCTGAAGGTTTGGTAGGCCTTCTATTTGTTGGTATTGAATAGGTTTTTTCTTTTGTTTTGTTACGGACCATTTTTTTCGGTTCACTGCTGTCCTATTTTTCAGCACCTACTACTGTCTTTGTCAACTTTTATCTTGTTTCATGAACTTCTTTCTTAGCTTACTATTTTTATTCACCTTGTGCGTTGATTCCGTGTTCCCTCAACTCCATACTAAATGGTGCCTTCCTTTATTCGATATGCTCTTTTTTTGTAGCGGTTAGGGAGGCTTAAACTAACCTATGATCTAATCTTTACTTTGAGGTAACCTAATTAATTTTATGAGAGTTGTGATTAAAAAATTCATGTAGAAATTTTGCCGGTTTTAGCAATGTAGTAATTTTTCAAGGTAATCATTTTTTCGTGCATGGTCAAATTCGTTTATTATACTCTTTACCTTCTCTGGGGACAACGTCCAAGCCATTTGGCTTCTACGGTTGAGAGCAAACCTTTACGGATAGCAAGATCAAAATGCCCCCCTCAGGGGGATACAACTATTGTATCTATGGTAATTAGCGCTCCCAGGGGGACTATGTGAGGGCCCGAGCTAAGGGTTAGGTAGGCTTTCTTTTTGTTGAAATAACATAGGTTTTTGTTCTGTTACGGACCATCTTTTTTCGGTTCACTGCTGTCCTGTTTTTTCAACACCTACTACTTTCTTCTTCAACTTTGATGTTGTTTCATAAACTTCTTTCTCATCTTACTGTTTCTATGCCCTTTCTGCGTAGATTCCACGTTCCCTAAACTCCATACTAAATGGTGCCTTCCTCCTTCCTCTCTTTGGATCGCCTTTGTAGCGGATAGGGAGGCTTAAACTAACTAATAAACTAAACTAAACCAAGATCAAAATGCATAAATTATATGGTAGAAGCATCTACGATCCTGCTGAGAAAGGGAATCCTTGTCCTAATCTGTGTTAAGCGAGTGAAAGAAATTCTTGTTGACCAAAGTGCAAAGCGTAGAAATATATTGCAGAGACATCTAGGTCGTGACGCATCCAAGCGCCGTGGCGTGAGGAGGGCTTGTGTGTGTGTGCGTGCGCAGCGATGGTTGCAAACGCGTTCTTCACGTTGCCGGGATGTGGCCGGTTGTGTAGAGAGAGCATTCGAGATCTACTACTTCAGACGATTTGTAGTTCAAGTTATAAAGATGCTTTGATATTTGAGGGAGATGTATTTCTTACTAGGCATTGCAACTTTTCGAGATATGTACAATCCCTTCAGAGAGATACAAACTATCGTATCGAGGGGAGTTAATACTAGTTCGGGAAGATGTGAGACCTTTTGTTGAAATATATAAATTTATTTTTTGTTACTGACCATCTATTTTCGGTTGATTGCTGTCCTGTTTTTCAGCACCTACTACTTTTTTCTTCAACTTTTATCTTCATAAACTTTTTTCTTAACTTTCTGTTTTTATGCGCACGAGGTTTTGTGTAGAAACTCACCTTGTGCATATTCCCTGTTCCCTTAGTTTCATCCTAAATGGTGTTTTCATCCTTCCTCTCTTTAGAACGCCTTTGTTGTGGTTTGGAAGCTCAAATTTTATCTAATCTAATCGCAATCTCATTAAATTAATAGCGTAGAAACACTTATCAGGCTCGCTGCCAGCAGACGACGCCCTGCTCGTATCAGCTGTATGGTGAAGTCACTCTGGCTTGCCTTCTAGATGCCTCCCTTTTTCCCTTTGAATAACATCACTGAGGCCCAATGCTTGGGTACAGAAATCAGGTATTAAAGAACTACTAAAGCATTCGTAGTCTGAATAATTAATCTGTGAAATTGAATTCGTGGTTAACCTGGAAAAAACTCAAGCGAGTCCCCAAGTTTGCAAGAATAGAAACACAGTGAATTAGATTCTGAAAATTATGTGCTGCATTTTTGAGGACGTGTTGAAGAGCAGCGTTGCATTGACGCTGTACCGTGACGAGGGAGGTGTGCACAGAGGGCGTGCCTGCCACCAACATGTTTTGTGCCGAGGTTGAGAATCGGCCGTTGACACTTTGCCATCAAGACACTTTCACAAGTACGAAAGTGTCAAGAAATTTAGAGGGGCGAGTCGTGCGGCACTGCTAGCTTACAATGAGAATGTACACAGTTTGAACGCTGACTACTTTGAACGCTGCTGGCTGACGTTGATGGAGGAATAGCGTTGGTCATATGTCTTTATCCTATCTTTAGCTGTGCGCTCAAATAATAGTGTAAATTAGATGTATACATTAGATATAGAATAGATGAGATGATAATCTAATTAGATTTAAGTTAAATCTTACACGGAAATGGGCTCCCATGAAAGGTGTGAGAGGTATTTGCTGAAGTATTATGAGTGATAAGGAAATAAATATAATGCAGGAAGAAAAATTAGGATTGAAGAAGTTTACACACAAGAAAAAAAGCGCGTTTTGTTAACTCATTCCATCCTACCAAGGTGCGTTTAGAGACAGTATCTTAATTTCGATGAGATTGAAATCAGCACATGAAGGTTTATAATGGTACTGGTTTAGATTGGACACTGCGTTGGCCATTCTAATTTTCAGTGTAGCCTAGGTATCGTGAAGCTTAACACGTTCCCCCGTTTCTGCGGTTGTTAACGGCCGATTTGGTTAGGCTGTAAATATCAGAATTGGGGAATCGACTTTACAGTTCGAATACGTTTTTATCCATGCTAAGAAATACAAAAAAAAATGCAATTCCACGATAACTAATCTTTTCGTATGGTAAGTTATTTTTTAAAAAGATAGCGGAACACGTGAAATGTCATTCATTTTTACCGGTAAGTGAATGAGCAATTCACCGAATGGTACACATATGACCCAATACGCGCAGAAAGTATTAATTGACTTCCTAATCAGCGCTCCATGTGCAGTATTTCGTAACAATCAAACTCTTTAATTTTTGGCCTTTCTCTATCTTGCTTGAGCCTAATGTGACTGTGCTGATTCTTGTTGAAAACGTCGCTTTCTATTGTGTTCGTTTACCCAAAATATAATGAGTGATATTGTCTAAACGAATTATTTCCTCTAATCACTGAAAGCGATCTAAGCCTTCCACAGAAAGATCAAATACACAGGAAAATAAAGTGACGTGAAAAAACTCTCAGCCTGGCCTCTTTGATGACTTAAAAAACACTTGAATCTACGCAGTTTGTTGTAAAAAGTGACGTGTAAATATTTAGAAAGTCAACAGCCGTTGTCATCTGAGCAGAGCGGCGACTAAAGCATTGCTACGTTTTGAAGCAACGGACGCATAAAATGCGAAAATGATCACCTCGCTCCATGTGAGTAAAGCAGCAAATAAAAGCATGAGAACGCAATTAAGTACGAAACTTTACTATCATTGATAGCTCGGGCTTTCCCGTGATTTCGAAGGAAAAAAAAAACTTTAACACTATTAGAATTGGAAAAATTCAAACTAATACTTATTTAGGATTTTAATTCTTGTAGCCCTTTAAATGTGAAAACAAAGTTGGCGCTAGACAGAAACGTTGCCGAACATAAATGCACTGCTGTTCTCAGATTGAATGTAAATTACTGAAAACCAGTGAGCTGCTCGTAGGAGAATGGGTACACAACTATGAGTTATAGATTTCTGAGCTTCAACATCTCCGAAACAGGAACTTCTACCGAAAAGGCGATTGAATTTAATAGTATCATTAGATACGATGTAAGGATGTATGTGTTTGGATTCATGAGAAATTACTGTATACTCTTGAAGAAGTAAATAACTTCATTTGTAGAATAAAAATGAAACAGGACTAGATGATTAGCTCTCTCTGAAAAACTGTTTGGTCCCAAGCTTATGGCTAGGTAGGGCTTTTTGTTGAAATAGAATAGGTCTTTTTGTTTTGTAACGGGTCATTTCTTCCGGTTCACTATTGCTAATTTCAGCATCTATTACTTTTTTCAACTTTTATCTTTAAAAAAAAAACTTCCTGTACCTACTGTTTCTACGCGCCGGGGATCTTCTGTAGGAACACTTCTTGTGCATAGATTCCGCATTTCCATAACTCGGTGCTAAATGGTGCCTTCATCCTTTTTCTCTTTGGAAGATCTTTGTTGTGGTATGGAGGGGAAAACCAACTTTCAATGTAATAATTTATCTTGTTTCTTGAATTCTTTTCACCTTTATTGTTTCAGTGCGCGAGGTGTGGGGTATGTACTTTCTGCATAAGTTCCCCGTTCTCTTAATTTCGTTCTAGACGATGCCTCACACTTTTCTCTCGTAGGAACGTTGTGGTTAAGGAGGATTAAACTGATTTGTAATCTAATTAAGTTTAGTATCGTTGAATTTGATCATAAAATTTCTCGTACTCATTTAACTGATTTTCTAAACTGAATCTTTTTCTAGATGAAGAAATGAGCATGTTAAAAAAATTGATTTATTTAGATTCTCCAAGGCAAATTAATAAGATAATAAAGTCAGAATGTTTATATCTTAAATGAAGTGCCAAACAAAAGACCCGGGTATGAAGAGTGCTAGATGAGCGATCAATTTGAAGATCGATCATATCAAAGATGTTCAATGTGCAATCTACGTACCACAAGTGTTTTTTCAAATACCTACCCATTAGTTTTTACTGAACATAAAAGTTAAGTCTGCCTTACGAAATAGTTCTCCCACGTCATCTAAACAAACGACAATCGGAACCTGCTCCGAGTCTGGTTTAGTTCTTCCATTCACTGCATATGAGGTTTCGCACCTAATTCAGTTTTATTTGGCCCACAAAACAAAGAGTGAGTGGGAATATTCAACCTGTGAGACGCAGTTTTGCGAAATTGAAGAGTACGTCGTACGAGTTTACGAGCCCACGCTCTACACAGTCCGCGACGCTAAACAAGGCCTGTTGTGAGCGGCCTGTGCTTTTATGTGAGCCCCTCGTTTGCTCGGGCATGGCTATTGATATCTCACGCGCCTCCTGACTGCAATAAAGAAGTTGTTTTCTATGCTTGTTGAATATTTCATCTGAGTCCCGTTCGATTTCTGTTAGCTTTTTTTTCCATGTTGGTAAGTATCTAAAGGTTTTTGTCATATAACTGTTTTTGTTTTGAAATTCCTACCGAAAAGTAAATGTTTTCTCTCTATTGTTTCGGTGCGTTCTTCAGTTCTGCAGCACATTAGTTGTTAAATGGTTCCAAATACAATCAGGTGCTTCATTGAATGTGTACCGTGTTCACAACTATTGAACTTTTATTACAAAGCATTAAGTGTGGATGTATATAAAATTTTCGGTGCAAATATTTATTCGAGATATTTCCAGCTCTAAATCAACATGGATTGCATCTAGTAAGGGATAAGCCGCAAGCTCCATTTTGTGAGTGCCTTGATGTGTGTGCGCAGTGAGCGTATATGCGCACTAAAGCCGAGATTTGTGTGTTTAGATGCGGGCGAGGTTAGAGCCATCTGAGTGCTGCAGGAATTTTGATGGGTGCCTAAGTGTTGCCGCAAGTTCTCTAAATGGGATGCGCCGCACATCGCTCGCCTCCCAGGGTGCCGAGGTTCACCTCAGCTCCCGCGCATTTATTCCAATTCGCTTGGGTGTGTAGTGCGCAACTGTCTCGGGTGGACTTATGCTACGTGAGCTCTTATCCTCCTCTGACTTACGCGATGCAGTGCCTTTTCGTTGTCGGGAAATGCCTCTATATGCCTGCCAATCCTAGGCTCACATAGTATTTGGACTAGTATTATTTTGCAGTTAATTTTCATGTGTAATTTAGCGTTATTTTCACGAACTAAGTGCTATTAGGTGACATTATTTACGGTGGTAATAGCTGGCGGCACTTAGTCTACCACGAGTGTTCAATGCGCGCGTATGTACGGTCCTGAAACGCTGCAGCTGGGAACTGGATCCATTTCTCTCGCAGTCAAAATTTCACTGAAATTTTTGGTGCTATTCGAGGTTTTTATGAGAAACTTTTAGTGTTTTGTGTTTTTAACGGTTGTGTTTTTATTGCCGCGCAACGATTTAATTGCTGGTCATCAAGTTTGTGTTTGGGATAAATGATAGTTAAAGCTCGATCAGCATCTACTGTACGAAGGAACTACAGCTGGTCACCAAGTGCTTCTGCATGTAACGTTGACGAACCAACCGATATTTTTTTATTGTTTACCGTTGATCAACATGAAAGCCGTTTGTCTGGGAATACCATGAAAACGTTCCGAAATTGGACTTCTAAGTAGGTGCAATAACTATGTTTATGGAAATTAGCGCGCTCTAGGGGTACATGTGAGGTCTCGAACTGACATTTCTCAGGGAGAAAATGCGAGGTCCCGCGCTAAGAGTTTCGGAGTTTTTTTTTGCTGAAATAGAATAGGGTTTTTGTCTCTTTACGGACCACCTTTTTTCGATTTTCAGCATCTATTACTTTCGTTTCCAACTTTTTTCCCCTAAACTTCCTTCCTAATATTCTGTTTCTACTGTTTCTTTTTATGCGGAGGTGATCTTGTATGAGAATACATCTTGTGACTAGATTCTGCGTTCCTTTAACTGTTTACTAAATGATTTCTTCTACCTTCCTCTCTTTGGAGCACCTTTGTTGTGGTTAGGGAGGCTTAAACTAACAATTTAACCTGATCTATTCTTCGAACTGAAGGTGGGATAGTCCATTTTGTTGAAATAGAAAAGTTTTTTGTTTATTAGCTGTTTTTTTTTTCTCAGTTCCTAATATTTCCTTCTTTAACTTTTATCGGATTGTTTCGTAAACATCTTTCAATCTTCTTGTTTTAATGCGCATGGTGTGGAGACGCGCCTAGAACATGGATTCCTCGTTCTTGCTATTCTATACAACATGGTGCTTTCCTCTTTTCTCTCTTGAAAATAACTACTTTGTGGCTAGAGAAATTTATAGCAACACATGAGCTTTAGTCAAAATTGTGTTTTTGTTTTGAATTTTGTGGAATATTTAGCGGCAATTACGGGAACGAATCTCATGTTTGGCGCATTTTTTAACTTTTATTGTACTTTGTTGCTTGTAATCTGTTCCTCTTGAATTTCTTGAGAAATTGCGTGAGCTTGCTTAATTTACGTGCACATGAAAGTGTACCATCTGAAATACCTGTTCTCCTTCGGAAGCGCGAGTTGCGTTTTTTGAGATTATATATATGTTTACCAATTAGTGGTAGACTTGTTGGAATATTTTAAGCCCTTGCTTAGGATTAATTACCATTGTTTAATGATGTACGCAAATTAATTGTTGTATTTCATGCTCATTGGCTACGCCTCTTTGTGTCCTATAAAGAGATTACTGGGTGAACCTACTGACTCTTCTTAACCTATTTGTTTTTGGCAATGCTATGCTATTTTATTAACCATTTCTTGTTCTTGTATGGGTTTACATCGTGCTAGCCGGCTCTGTGTGTTTAAACTGCTTTTTTTTTTCAATGTTTACTTCTCATTCATGTAATGTCTCGTTTTTCCACCTCAATTGTCTATAATGATGACGAGCTTGTGCCAGGTTTCACTGATGCACGTCGAGTATGATATTTAGGTGGCAGTTATTTGGCGTGCATGGCTTCATAAGCTGTTCGCAGCCTCATCATTACCGGAGGCCGGCTGCTGCCTGCGCCATTATGCACTTTTGCTCATTAGATGTTGTGTCGACGGCTGTTTACGCGCCTAATAATGGTCCTTAGTAAATTAACGGGACACACGGGCCTGGGCTGCCTGCTACTGCCGTGGCACTCAGTCTCACTGACTCCAAGCTCTGCTTGATCTTATAGTGGCGGCGGTATGCGCGAACGTCGCTTGTTCACCGCGCTCCAAAATATTTGATAAAAAACTCAGGGAAAGGCCAGTATGAGATTCTTCAATTTTTCGTTTAATGTGTACCAGTAATATGCCATACGTTTACAGCGTGTCTAAAAAATCAATAAACAGAACACGTATAGCCACTCGAAATCTTTCGTATTCGAGTTTGCCTGAAGCTGTTTTTAGTTTAATTCTCAGCTTTAAATATCGCGAAATTGACAGTTCTAATTTTTTCCAATTACAATTGGGGATGTAGACAAACCATCGGTTTACTCGGCTGGAAAATTCTACTAGTAAGTAATAATTTGAGCTTCCAGCTACTTTTGAATTGTTATAATTTCACAAAATGAATAAGTGATTATCTTTCACTTTCGGAAATATCTGTCCTCATTTTTGTCAGAGGAGTGTCACTCGGACGATGTAAGCTTTTTTCCTTATGATCTTTAATGTTGATTGTATCAACACCTCTCATTATTGTTATTCCTTATGACTTAGATGAGTGTTTTATGTTCTCTTCTCATTTGTTTCCACTGTCACAAAGTTCGTTGTTCATTATAGGCTCCCATGCTGACGTAATAATGAACACAAGTAGAGCTAAATGAAAGAATTTGTACAATTGTTTGATCCTGTAACTGCGCGTATTCACGCAGTAAGTTGTTTTATTTGAATGTTTCTTTCGTATGTCTCGGAATATTGAAGCTATTATCCTGGAAGTGCACGTTCTATTTTGATTTTCTTACTATCCTTCTCCTCAGGGGGATACAACTATTGTATCTATGGGAATTAGAGCTCCCAGGGGGACTATGTGAGGGCCCGAGCTAAGGGTTAGGTAGGCTTCCTTTTTGTTGAAATAACATAGGTTTTTGTTCTGTTACGGACCATCTTTTTTCGGTTCACTGCTGTCCTGTTTTTTCAACACCTACTACTTTCTTCTTCAACTTTGATCTTGTTTCATAAACTTCTTTCTCATCTTACTGTTTCTATGCCCTTTCTGCGTAGATTCCACGTTCTCTAAACTCCATACTAAATGGTGCCTTCCTCCTTCCTCTCTTTGGATTGCCTTTGTAGCGGATAGGGAGGCTTAAACTAACTATTAAACTAAACTAAACTTCTTACTATCCTTTATCATTTATTGTCATAAAGCAGGTTCCTTTCTTGAATTTTTGGTTATCTGTCTTTATTTATCATCAAAATGATAGCTCCGTTCTTTTCTTATTCGTAATGTAACTCAATTTTTCAGCTTTTGCGCTTTAAAGAATTAGAATGAACTACAAAAAAACACTGCATATTGCGAGATATAATGATTGTGATTTGTAGTTAAACAGGCTTAATCTTGCATTCTTTACTTCTGTCTCTCTCGTGGGAAGCCGGCGTATTGTGCTACTGCCCTGCACGGGGGCCTTCGTTTTTATTCTTATTCATCGTTTCGCCTCAATAAGTTGCTTGCGCTTTCTTTTGCCAGCTCCCCTCAGGAGGATACAACTATTGTATCTATGGGAATTGACGCTCCCAGGGGGACTATGTGAGGGCCCGAGCTAAAGGTTAGGTAGGCTTTCTTTTTGTTGAAATAGAATAGGATTTTTGTTTTGTTACGGACCACCCTTTTTTCGGTTCACTGCTGTCCTGTTCTTCAGTACCTACTACTTCCTTCTTCAACTGTAATCTTGTTTCATAATCTTCTTTCCCAACTTACTGTTTCTATGCCCTTTCTGCGTAGATTCCGCGTTTTCTTAACTCCATACTAAATGGTGCCTTCCTCCTTCCTCTCTTTGGATCGCATTTGTTGCTGCGGGTAGGGAGGCTAAAACTGACGACTAATCTAATCTTTTGCCAGCTTGGCGAGCTATGGGTTGGCATACATGTAAGCATTTGACTCAGGGATATTCTTATTTCGAACCTGATATTTCAATTATTTCAAGCGAAGCTTAACTTGATATTTCAATTAATTGTGCTTACCGTTTCGAAATGATGGTTGCAAATTAAACATGTACCCTGATTGTGCACTCAAAAGATTCTCAGCGAAATAGCAAAAAAAACGCAGATGCAATAGTAAATACTTGCCACCAATGATGTAAATTAGCGAATTTGTGGGGCAGCGCGTGAGCGAGCTGCTTTTTTGGAGCTTAACACCTCGGTTTAGAACTCTACATCATAACATCGAACATTTTAGCATAAAATTCGAAACCATAGAATTAATGACCAGATACAGATCTCCGATGGATTTCGTCGACAAGCTGTCCCTTGTGTTGACGATCAAGGAATACAGCTGTTCTGAAATTTGCGTTGATTTGTTCTAATTCAGCATATTTGTCGAACCTGAGACCCGTCATATTTATTCCTCCACTATCCGGGGGGCCACTTTCTGCTGGGAAATAGTTCAGCAATGTGTTTACTTTTTTTAAATTTAGTGAGCTCGGAAAAATTACCGTGTTTTACACTTGGATAAAATATTTTCGTGCATTTTTGAATTCTTAATTCATCAAATGGCGGCGAACTTGACAACAACCACACTTGATAACCGGACTAACGTAACAACCCGGTAAGTTATTAATATTATTGATGCATATTCTCAAATTGATGTATAATTTATGCACAATTGATGTAAAATTTTGATGTATAATTTATTTATTTTAGCGAGAGGTAGATCACATTCTGTAGATTCGTATATTGTCATTGAAGTGATACGTGAACAGTTTACACGGCTAATGATTGCAATAAAATTTTGCACGCCTGTTGTGTTGTAGTCCCGCCACTACTTGTATGCAGAAGACTTCGCAGCAGAGCCAGCGAAAGACCGACGTCAAGAATGATGGTGTAATTTGCTCGTGTGCGGAGTGTGTGAACTTCGTCTCACAATGCTTCCCTGGTGCTTAGATAAGCTTCTGAAATATTGGTGGTTGGTTGGAGCGAAAGTTATCTTAGTGTAATATTTTGAAAGCTGCACATTTTATTGGGTTTTCTATATTTTTTCAGTGAATTTGGGTAAAGTAATGATTGTTTGGTTGAAAGTAAAATGCAAGTCCAGTTCTACTGGCGGAACTTGAACTTCTTGTGGGTGACGCGGATGTAATTGTATTGAATGTTTTTTGTGTCTTACTTTGAAAGCGTAAAGTGCAGCAATCATCATAGCAATCGTTGAATGCAGCTATTGAAAAATATTTTCACTGTGCGTTACGACCGTAATTTTTGCCAGATATAATAGAAATTAAGCCCAGCAAGTGGAGACTATTGAGCTTATGGTACGGAATTTAATCATGGTGTTTGGAAAGGAGGCTATTTATTACAGTGAATCGTAAATCCGTTTGTGTGTATATGTACGTATGAAGTACTCGATCACCGATCCTATATTTTAAACCTGATGCATTGAATTTGTTTTCCTTGCACTATACAGAGACTCACGTGACTTTCTCTTGACATATTACAAGGACGTGTTTATTGGAAAAGGGGCGCTAAACGTGTGTTGCATTCATTCCAATCAAACTCTTTGACAACATGTGTCATGATGTGACTCTTTGTCATGATGTTAAGGTTGTTTTCTAAACAAGCATTTCTTCAATTGTAAGTGAGGTGTGAGTGAAATATTAGAATGCACTATTATCGATCAATTAATAGGAATATAAATGGATCCTAAAATTAATAGTACAACAAGTACGAAAGTTTCATTCTTCTTATTTCATCGAAGTATTTAAATTTTAACTGAACTTATTCTAAAGTAGGTTGATGTGGATAACCAGGGTCCGTAAAGTAAGGGAATGATGGTTAAAAATATTCTCCACAGTGAGTGCCGCATTTGTTCATTATTTTGTACTTCTATTAATCAATGTTTATCCTCACTTTAAAAATGTGTCAGATATCAAGTAACATAAAGTGAAAAAGTAAGATAATACCTCTGTTCAATAATTGAATTAAATTTTATAATGATCCATTGATAATTCCTAAAAATATCCACGGTTTTTCATGACCGCATATGAAATCGCATTCCACTTCGAAATCTTCCGGAATCGTTCCTAATTTTACATTATGCTTTTTTCTGTTTTTTATAGGGAACTACAGACTTCGATCTCCACCTCTCAAAATGAAATCTCCCAAATTATATTTTCCGAGTATCAGATTTGGACTTGACTCCGTTTCTCGTTTAGCGACCTTGTTTTGTTTATTCACTAGGTGGCTTCGTGCAGCTGTGCATTTCATTAGTCCTTATCTGCGTTGTTCGTCTAGGAGATTGTTTTTCCCAGAAATGTAGACGTACATATCACCATTTCCGAACTCCTGTAGAAAGTGGAACCAACGAGCGTGATTTGCTTTGCGGTTTATTTGCTGCAATATCCTGCAACGTTCTAAAGGTACATGTTCAGTCTGAAAGAGTTTCTAGGGGGCAGTATGTGACACAAGTGGACCCATCTTCGTGACTGTAGTTTTGGCCGAACAGCAAAGGAAATTTTTCATTATGTGTGCCATGAATTCAATTAGCGTATCTTATTACTATAATGTTACATTGGTAGTTATTTTTTATACCCACAGTTTCTGCTTTCATGAATGAGTCATCAGGGAAATATTGAAATATTGCTCATTAGGTACGGTGCATAATGTGACTATGACGTGTTTGATTGAACTTTGTTCAAACATGAATGAACTTGTCTATCTCTGACCTTTTTCAGAGAAGAAATTCAACTTGATTTAATTCAATTAATTGTGCCTTCCGATGGACCAAACTCGTATTTCCTTTGTAGGCATGCCAATCAGCCCCGCGTAGACGATTGTTCAGTTGTTTATTACTGAGATGGCGGCAACTACAGCAGTCTTTGAACAGAAGCCTACAGAACTTGCAAGCAAAACCGCCTTGTACACGGTGTTCATTTATTGCTAGACTCGTTAGTGTCAGCCCAGATGGTCTGGAGTTACGGCGCTCGGTGTTGTGTCACCCTCAGCTGCCGCTCTATTTTCTTTGCTCACCATTCGAGACCGTATTCGACTTTTTTCTTGTTGGTGCTCTCCTGCATTTGAGCTCTGACGAATTTTTGACCCCTCTCGATAAATGTCAGTATAGGGATGCTTTTTATTGCCTTGATACCTTCTAATTTGGAGAAGTAACTATTTGAGAACTCCCAAGATTTTTCAGAAATTTTTAACTGGGGAAAAATGAGCCTTGTATTTTATTATGTGCTATGTAGTCTTCACAAGTGCAAGTTATGACTTGTTTCTTGAGACTTTTCATTTCATTTACTTGTTCGAGTATGCCCAATTGTAACACTCTGTTTGCATTACCCTCTCCTCCGTTGCTTTGTTGTACTCAAAAGAATCTGTGTGTTTTTCATTGACATCGAAGCGTTTGCGGACGCCGGCTGTTGACAAGTCTAAACCTTACTGGTGATGAATCTGATACTGTTTCAAATTTATTATTGTGTAACTTTTGTTTTCTCTTCATGCGTAGATATTTGCCTACTTTTTATACTCTAGAAAGGGAAAATACTCCCGAAAGTGTTGGTAGTATTCTAAGTATTGAAGCACCGAAAGAAAATTTGCTGGACGTAAGGAACCAAACACCCATGGGCACTCGTGAGTTCATCCTTCGTAAGCTTGAGGGGTGGAGAGAATTGAAGACTAGTACATCGAAAAAATTACACGGAATTTTGTTGTGCAATGCCATTTCTTTCTGTCCAATTTTGATCTTCCAAAAGTAAATTGATAAAAATTGCGACACTATCTTCAACTTAAGCGTTCCATGTGTTAGTGTGTTTTTGCCATACATACTAGGCCATCCAGATTCTTTGCTTCGTATCGCATCCTTCATTTTACTCTTGTATACTTTTTTTGTTTTTGGTCTGCGAAGGAGTGGGCTGCTGCTGAATTAGTGAGCTAAACTAGAATTTCAGGCTTTAAAGCCCGCAATCACACGTACCGCATTCCCTGCCTACCTCTGGGTAAGGACCTCTGTGTTTTCATGCGCTGAGTTACTGAGTTGACCAGTTTTAATAGCTTAAAAGCGAGTTATCACGCAGTAAACTTCTAGAAAAATGCAAAACTGGCCTCTGAGGAGCAAGCAGTGCATAAGAAATCCCTTTTCATGGACCTCAGGCCGCTCACTAAAGCATTGTGTGCTGTAAAATGAAACATATTAAATACTTTTGCATTATGCTTCGCTTTATCCAATGGTGCGTTTTGTGTGATGCGTTTGCGTTGTACAACGTTTTACAAGATGCTGCATTTAGCATGATGCTACGTTTTGCGTAGTACAGCATTTTGCGAGGTGCTGCGTTTTGCGAGATGCTGCATTTAGCATGATGCTGCGTTTTGCGTAGTACAGCATTTTGCGAGATGCTGTGTTTTGCGAGATGCTGTGTTTTGCGAGATGCTACGTTTTGCGTGATGCTGCGTTTTGCGTGATGCTGCGTTTTGCGTGATGCTGCGTTTTGCGTGATGCTGCGTTTTGCGTGATGCTGCGTTTTGCGTGATGCTGCGTTTTGCGTGATGCTGCGCTTTGCGTGATGCTGCGCTTTGCGTGATG
>JACJUY010001227.1:3631-50351 GCA_014220935.1 Platorchestia sp. MABIK | reverse complement strand
TTTGCGTGATGTTGCGTTTTGCGTGATGTTGCGTTTTGCGTGATGTTGCGTTTTGCGTGATGTTGCGTTTTGCGTGATGTTGCGTTTTGCGTGATGTTGCGTTTTGCGTGATGCTCTGTCCTGGTACTAGACCCCAGAACGCTAAGTATGGGTGGTATAATATGTACCATGCCTGGGCGGAGGTAACGCCGATTCAGTATGGTGCTGTGTCGCGATAGTTACGATTAATTAATGCGAAGTAAGCAGGATATTATGGCTTGTCTCAACATTTTGTACGGAAACTAGTCGGGCCCATTATGCCTGCACTGTCAACCCTGTTGAGTGGCTGAGCAGCAGGACGCGCCACACCTGCACCTTACACCACAGTAAGCATGTGCAGGGTATTCGCATTTGCTGTAGCGAGAGCGGCCGAGTTCTGTTTGTGGCCGGTCATTGTCGTACTTGTTTATAGTTAGGATTTTTAAAATTGTCAAAAATGAATTGTAATATACCAAGGTTTAGTTATGGCATAGCACGCAAAATGAATTGGCGTTCTAGGGTTAAAACTATTTGTTATCAGCGCATGAAATTTATAGTAGAAGCCATTCAGTCTACGGTAAATGCTACGATTATATTAGTTACTTCATGGCAGGAAGTTGCTGTTGCATCTGACTTCATTTTATTTCTCATTTCTAAAATATCCTTTCAGATTTTAAAGGATTGATGTGTGGGCTATATTTTGTTTTGGCCATGAATTTTTCTTCGGCTGTAATGCTTGAGACTAAATTAAAAATGTTATTTCCCCTGCTGGTGGGGCTCCGCAGCTGCATCTCACGAGGCGACACTAAATTTGTGGCTATAGAGTGGTCGTCTCTAGTCAGTCAGAGAATGTATGGAACAGTCAACTGTTCTTAGTTTCGTATATTTAAATGAATATTATACATGCTGATCTGATAGCGTATACAGTGTAGGTGCGACGCTCAGTGCTTGAACGACAATTGATGTCAATTTATGATATTTTATGGTGGCGTTTTTGCGAAATTGTATATTTGCTCAAGTATAGCTAAATATTAGTGCAGTGGTTTGTTGTGGCATCTGTCCGATAGTGTGTGTACATACAAGGTGTGCGCGGTGACTAACTGCAAAAAATAAGCGATTGTTGCCTAGAAACAGTGATGAAAATTATATTCGATAATTTTTGAAAAGAAAAATTGTTTTAAAATTTAACTTGATACTGAAATGCTGATTAAGGTTTGTAGTGAGGAACTTGCGTCCCTATTTTAGAGTAAAAATGCTCCGGGGACTAAGGATTGACACGGCTTTAGGTTAGTTAGGTTTGTCTATCTTGAGTTACTTGAGGGATACAGTCAGGTTACCTCATCAAGTGACAAGCTTTCCGGACTTCTATTTCTCGTGCCCACTTTGCTTCTGTCAGTTGTCATGTCTCCTCCGCTATTTCTTATCTTTTCTTCCCCTCTTTCCTAACTTGCTGTTTCTATGCGTAGTGTATCCTGTGTGGAAACACACCGTGTGCATAAATTTTTTGTTTCCCACAGTCCACCCTAAATGACCCCTTCTTTTTGCTCTCTTCAGATCCCTTTGTTGTGCTTAGGGAGTCTCAAAATAACATTGGAATGATGATCGTAATAAAATCAGAGTGAGCTGTAATTGCAAGAATTTTTCAGTCTATCGTCTCTTGTTCAAGATGAATTATGCGGCATTTTATGCATCACTTTCTTTGATGTGCATACGTACTTCAAATGTTAATTTAAATAACACAAGGTTTCAAATTGTATTAAAACGTTCGGCGCTGCATGACTGGTGCTACACCCGTCAAGCTGAGACCACTATTGTATGCATGGGAATAAGCGCTCCTAGCAGAAGTATGTAAAGTCCAACTGAAAATTAGGTAGTTCTTCATTTTGTTGAAGTAGAAACGGATTATTGTTTTGTTGCAGATCTATTTTTTTCGGTTCACTGCTGTTCTTTTTTCAGCACCTACTACTTTCTTCTTCAACCTTTATCTTGTTTCATGAACTTTTTTTCTGAACTCATGGTTTCTAAACACCTTGTGTATAAATTCCGCATTTTCTTAACTGCTAACTAAATGGTGCCTTCTTCCTTCTGTTTTTGGAACGCCTTTGTTGCGGTAGGGGATGCTTGAACTAACATCTAATCCAATCTACTGGTGCTATAACTGGACCAAAAAAAAAAGATTTAAATGGAGTATTCAATTTTTGACTGACGATGTATTGCAGAACGAAAACTTTTCCTCGCACTTTTATTTACCAATTTAAAATTAAAAATGTGACACGAACTAAATGTATAATTTTCATTGAACTAACAGGACTGATTTTTTTAAAGTATTTTCGTACACGGAGGCATACGTACTCATATTTCTATTGATTTTTTTATTTATACAAATGAATCCGGGTTGACTCATATGAGATTGCGTGAAGAAATTCGGAGAAAGCAACGGCTGGTGACCAGCGCACACGCGCTCGGTTGGCTAGGAACGTTGGGGCGGCGCTGCGTGCATCGTCCATCCGTCACCGATATTTACAACGGGCGACTATCTGGCCAACTTGCTCTTAATTAAACAGCAAAAGTTGCGCCTGAATTACGAGGGCGCTAATGTGGGGCGCCACTTGGTGGCCGCGGCGGCCATCCTTGAGGGCAGGGCTGTGGTGCTCTCATCTCGGCGGTTTGTTCTCAGCGATTCATTATGTTACTCCTATTACACTTCCCATTTAATTATATTCTAGGAGTGGGGAGAGGGTAAAGGTTTGTAGAATTTTGCTATGCTGCGGCTTTGTTATCTGTAGTGTAGTGATCAATTTATGTCGTGAATGTTCATTGATGTTTTATTTAGACTATGAAACAAATGTGTGCAGCTTGAAGCGTTTAACTTCTTCAATTTGAACAATAGTTTTAATGAAAAGAGTTCCATCATCTGTATGATTTCTCGTGGTTAGTAGGTTGACGATCGTTTAGAATTCGGATACTAGTGACAGTTGTGTTAGGTGCTTCTCACGTCCGTTTCAATCATCCTTTTGAAACCATCCTTCTTGCAAATTTTGTAGACGTCGATAGATTATTCATGCTAACTTTTGTGAACAGTCGATTTCAACTGGTGTGTTGAGAATTAAAATTGAATATTGTTAGCCTCTCAGTGCCTTGTTTATAGCAAGACTCCAAGATTTTAGTGTCGTACAAATGTCATCAGTTGACCTGGCTATCTCTTGGTACAGAGTTTTAATGCCTTAAGTCGTGTTGGCGTAACAGTAGCTCACCAAGAAATCTTTGTGAGAATGAAGAGCGTCGTAAACACAGCCATCTCCTGGTCTTGATTTACTCGGCCATTTCTTGCGCTAGTTCTTGTGACCTGAGATTAACGCGAGGGTCTTCCCGGGCCATCTCGTGTTACGGCGGGCGCTTCTTGTCTTTTTAGGCTGCAGTTGTGCTGGCACTGCGATTTTGGAATGTTGCTGCCATGTCGAGTTTTCTTGGACCAGCACACAATTGTTTTGGTATTCAAAATCCTTTAAATTGTTCATAGCATGTTGAGTGACCGACCGTGAGCGGGCATTGAACGGTAGGTTACAGGGCACGACTCTCTCTTAACTTCAATGATTATCCCATCGAACCCACTAGCTTTGTTACAATCATTCACTCGGACATGCATTCTTTAGAAACGTATCTACTGCTCGGCACTTTAATGAAATTGTCAGGCTGCCTCAAACGCACGACTAATTTTAATTTTTGCCTTAGAGAGGTTAATGGTACGCTAGTCGTCTCCATAGCCGTACATCTAACTCAGTTCTTCAGATTCATTCCTAAGAATCATAAAGTTGCAGAGCGCAATTCCTCCCCATCCTCCATGACGATGCAACTATTGTACCTGTATGAATCAGCTCTCCCAAGGGGAAAATGCGAGGTCCCGAGTTGAAAGTTAGATAGGCCCTTTTTGTTGAAATAAAACGTTTTTTATTTATTTTAGGACCATCATTTTTCAGTTCATTTATCAGCACCTCTGACTTTCTTCTTCAACTTTTATTTTGTTTCTTAACGTTTCTTGTCAACTTACTGTTTATATCGCATGGATGACTGTGCGGGAACTCATCGTGTGCGTAGATTCTGCGTTCCCTCAACTTCATACTAAATACCACCTTCATCCTTCCTATCTTTGAACATCTTTATTGTGGCAAGGGAGGCTGAAACTAACTTATCAATCCTGCATTAATGAGGACACTGCCTTGATGGGTAAACTGCGTTGTGTGAGGAAGAAATGAAGTGGAGTAAAATTAGTGCGGAGCAAAGCAGGGATCTTATCACCTGCAGGCGATGGTGTGAAGTGAGGAGCAATTTGATGTATTGTATTTATTAATAAATTTATTGGTGAATTTCCTGTTCTTGTTCCGTTGCGGCAACGAGAACACTTTTCGTTTGCCATTTTTATGACCAATTTGTGGCAATCGTTCTCCAGGTTTGTGCACACAATGTAACAAAATAATATTTTGAGGTGTCATTCTCATTTTGAAATATTACTGACATTCTTCGATAATATTTTTAAGTGAATGTTGGAAATTATTGTTGTGACGTGCATCCTGAGCTTCATTTTAAAGCCTCGTTTGAAAACTAAGTTGATGTGATTGATCCATCATGTTCTTTAATTTGTTTTCTGTATGTACCTGCACCCTAAGCCACGATGCACCTGTTTCAGATTCCAGATAGTCGAGCAAGACAGTTGCCATATTACGATTCGCTTATTTTACACACAATGATCATGTTCGAAAATGCTCGAAAGTTGACCGACGAAGTACTGTGAACGATAATGAAATTCGGCAAAATTGGTCGTATTTTTGAAATGTAGAATTAAGTGGTACTTTCTGACCTGGCTCTGATAATTTTTTGGCTCCTAATTTTGCTCGTTTCTGAATGATGAAACATAACGAGGATTACAAGTACCGTTTATCAGAAGTGACTAGTGCGAAATTTTGCGTTAAACACCGTTTCATTAAGAAATTTAACTTTCCCCTGCGCCGTATGCGCTTGTGAACAAAGCAAAACCTTCATTCGAGAACTGTAGACCCCTTGCCTAAGCGATCTAACGATTTTTTTTAGACCAATGTACTGCTTCTCTGCTCGCTATTGCTCGTTTGCTTTAGCTTTGTGTAACTTTTTAATTGCAAACTGCTGAAAAGAATGGAATTACGGGTGACTGGTTTAATTGAATTACACAAGTATTGAGCAATATTGTCGAACTAAGTGCTCGAAGGTACCCCATATCTTCTGCTACTGCATTAGATCAATGTTGGCGTTGATTACGTTCAGTGAAATTGTGCCAGTTGTGTTTTTCAATTCCTCAGGGGGATACAATTATTATATCTATGCGAATTAGGGCTCCCATGGGGAAGATGTTCAGAGCTGAACGTTAGGCAGGCCTTCCTGTTGTTGAAATTTATAGATTTTTGTTTCGTCACGGACCATCTTTTTCGATTCGCTGCCGTATTTTTTCAGCATATTTGATGGTTTCTTCAACTGTTAACCGTGTTTTAGAACATTTTCCCTCAACTCGCTGTTCCGATGCGCAAGGGATCTCGTGTGGGAGTACTATTAGTGCATAGATTCCTCGTTCCGTGAAATCGCTACTAAATTGGGCTTTCCTCCTTCTTCTCTTGAAACACATTCGTTGAGGTTTGGGAAGCGTAGCCTAAGTTATCTTATCTGATGCCGTCTTCAATATCAAAATATGAGTTTTAGAAAGTTCCTTGCGATTTCCTTACTCACTGCCTCTCAGGTGAGTACAACTATTTAATCCATAGAAATTAGCATTTCCTGGGAACATACGTGAGGTAATCCTTAAGTTAAAATTAAGCAGGTTTTTTTTTGTTTTGTTACAAGTCAGCGTTTCTTCGGTTCACTGCTGTTTTTTTCCCAGTTCGTTACTTGTTTCAATTTCCATCTAGGTCTATAAACTTCTTTTAATCTGTTTCCACGAAGAGGATGGGGTGACACATCGAGCATTGGGTTCCCGGTCCCTTAATTCCCTACTAGATGCTATTTACTTCTTTTCTCTCTCGTAAACACTTTTTGTCTGGTCGAGAGGTTTTTACGTACCTAATTTGTCGCCGTGGTCTGTCATGGGAGTAGAGATGTCGATAGACCTGACCTATATTTCCTTCTTTACTTGTCCCTCTCACGTAAGGGGAGCCGCTGCACCGTGTAGTCTACCTCCCGCGTGCGTGTCCTCGTCGTTTTTAGGGGTCAATCATGTCACCTTTTCGTCTCCTCTAGAGCAGCCATTCTCAACCTTTCCTCCATAATTGACCCCCTCGGCATTGTGTATTTCTCCATTTACCCTCTACTCCCATACTAAACACTCACTTTCTTTGCAGTTTCTCATTTTATAAAAATAAACGTAATGGAATTACTTTTCAAAATATCAAGTACTTGAATGATGTAAACTCGACTGTATAATTTTTTACCCCTAGGGGCAAATTTAGACCTGGTTGAGAACCTCTGCTCCAGAGGCTCACGCTTTGTGCTTGCGCACAGCCCGCCGTGCCAGCCGAGGTGCCTAAATTTTATGCCTTCTGGGTCCTCTGGAACTTTGGAGTTTCTCTTTGATAATCGCTTGACATGGTGACTACGTTGATGCGATCGTTGCGGGTGGTCAAGTTACGTTGTAAGTAGCAGAGGTAAAAAATGACTTTACTGCAAGTATACATTTATATCTTTTATCGGTGTGTAGAACGTACAAAAGGTTTGATTGGAAATTCATTCTGGTCCAAGCCATCTAGGTCATTATTTTTACAGGCGAACTATTTTGTGGTTAATTTTTATAGATTAAGTGAGAGTTAATTTAATCAAGTTTGGTGAAATTCAATTCATTTATTACATAGAAACAGTGCATGACTGATTCAAGTGGGAAAAATGCCATAGAAAATTGAGCACAAACGCCTTATGATCTTAACGAAGTTATGATCAGAAAAGTAGGAAGGAAAAAGTAGGGCGGAACATGGCTAGCGCTCTCTGCTGTGATCCACCAGGCACCCGCTGCTGGGGCACGTGGACGTGGGGCGTGGCGCCTCTGGCATTCTTTGATGCTCTCGTTCTTATTGAAGTGAAAAGTGCTGACACAAGAATGCCTCACAAAATGTGTTCTGCAGTCGTGTAAAATTATCACCGTTCAATTTGAAAGTCAATTCCAGTCTAAAGTTTAGAGAGCCAACATTCAAACGAACCTTATTTTCTGACCCAACCAAAAACATACAGCACTTGATTCCCTCACACCTGACAGGCTTGTCGAGAAATGACACAGAAAGGCACTCCTGGGGAGCAGGTGAGTGTTAGCCTGTCTCATTTTTCACTTTTTCCTAACAATAGTTTTAGCTGGTTGTTTGGTAGTAATTAATTTCGACTAATATCTTTCCGTAAGTTCGTTGCCCAGGCTGCAATTGATGCTTAGGAAAGTTTACAGTTCCCTTGTTTGATAAGAAAAAATGAAATAAAAGGGGGACAAATTGCCTGCTCCATCTTCGTTATGGCGACGATAGCATCCAATTTGTGACATATGGAAGAAGAGTCTCCTCAATTCTTGAATTTGTGAAGTTAGGATGAATTTTTCCATCAGTAGGACCCTATTTTGTGCTGTAATAATCAGCTACATTTTGGTGGTTATCAAAAACAATTCTTAGCTAAATAAGCGGCAGCCGCTGCTTAAATACACGAATTTCACCGCTCTAAAAGAGCACACTCTAAGCGGTGGAACGCGAGATGTGAGGATGGCCATTTTTGTCAGCTCCACCAGCTTTTCCTGTTGTCTCGCGTTGTTGAAATAACAGGAAAGTTACTGCGACAATAACTTTTGGTGGAATTTATCACGAAGATCAATTTACTTTATTGCTATATAGCTGCTTTAGTAGCTGTATAGCAATGAAACGATTCATGATGCTTCACTGCACCGGCGCAATTCGTGAGCAGCAAACTGACGTCAAAATACATTTACACTCGATACGCCGTGTGTGGCGATGCGCCAGACGCCCTGTAGTTACGAGTGCTTCGCGGTAATATTGTCTCTCTGTGCATCGGCTCAGGAAACTCAAATCATAATTGCCTAAATAACGAGAGGAGAAGATTACTGTTGAGGCAACCAGATTTAGTTTTCTTAGAGTTTAGACAGTTCGTGTAAACACAACCTGAGTTGCAATTATGTGATGATTATATGATGGTTGCGGTCCCATGTTGAAGGTTAGGTAGTCCTTCCTTTTGTTTAAATAAAAGGTATGTTTTTTGTTTAGTTACGGGCCCTGTTTTTCCAGTTCACTGCTGCCCTATTTTTCATCATCTATTACTTGCTGTTTTTATGTACAGGGTGAGGACAGGCCTTGCGCATTGATTACTCGTTCTCCTGAAACTCAAGGCTAAATGGTGCCCTCTTCCTTCCTGTCTATGGGAAAACCTGTGTTGTGATAAAGTAGCCTTAAACTAATTTATAACCAAATTTTCTTGTACCGTTCGTGAAACTTTTGTGCCAGAATACGCCTCAAGTGAGAAGTGTCCTACACGCTCTAATAGTGTTGTGCTTTGCGCAGGATGGCTCTTTCAACGCGAGCAGCTACGACGACGAGGACAACGTCACCAAAAGAAGGTAAGGCATGGTATTCTGATACATTAAGTTTGTCCATAAATTCAACTTTTAAAACGACCTACAGCAAAATGTCGCTTGCAATATTTTTCATCGATAGACATTGTCGAAGAATCTTGCATGATTTATTTTAGTTTTGCATGGTAGGTCTTTTATGCAAGTATTAAGCATTTTATTTTACGTGCTAACGCGGCACATTCAACTTTCTTTTTATAGTTTTAACTACCTAAGGATGAAAATTATTTTGGTTAGTACAAATTTGAGTGAAATGGTTGGGGTGTCCTCTACGTGACTGCAATCTTGAAATGTTTATTACTTACTCATTATATATCCAATAGAGCGATTCTTCGAGAATCGTATTCGTAGAATAAAAAGAAAAACCAGAATAAAACGAACATAACATATATTGCAAATGTTTCGGAATTAAAATTCCGTCATCAGTGCTGAAACAGGAGAAAGAAAAATTTGTCTATTGGATGAGTTACATTGTCTTAAGCATCTATTTTACTCATCTGAATCCGTAAAATAACTGGAAGTGTTTGCTGTAAAATATTACGTGTTTCTAATAATAAATCTAGCATAATTTTTAAGGACACCATGTTCCTGAAAAGAATTTTGGGTGAGCTGCCAATCTCTTTCCATGTTATTTGTAGCAGCTGTAGCTCAGCTCATCAATTCTAAGTCTTGACCTTGCTGGCGTGCGTGCTCGCTTGACTACGGCAAAAACAGAGGAACGAAAGTATGTTCAAAATGTGTCAAACAATTCTATTAATAATGAAACCAGGTCCTTTTAACAACATTCAAGACGCATGCTCATACTTGAGAAGAGCATTGTGCCCACCTACTGCTTCTACGAAATAAAATTAAGTAAAATTAATTGAGCACCTGAAGTAATTTCCATTGACACTTGAAGAACGAAATTTGTAAATAATGATGATTTGGTATAAACGAGACTTCTTATTCGTCGTATCCGAATTTCAATTGGTTTATCTGAACGTTTATATTTGCGTGCATAAGTGCTGCCTTCTCCTGATTCGTTAAATGCCGCTTTGCAGCATCGAATTATCCCTTGTTTTTTCTATGAGAGGTGTCACGATAGAGTTACGAGAGAGCGATTTCTGAGAAGACACGTCGTTTTAGCCAAATAGAGCTCGTATTGAGCATCTCACGTATACTCATAAATTCATTCTTACATCGATTCCTATTCGAACATTTTTTTTAAGTTCGCTGAGAAATGCCATACCTTTGAGTCTTATTTCTGATAATTATAGCTACCGAACGCTTCCACCAATTCAATTATTAAATATTCACGCATGAAAGGAGTATGGTCTTTCAAAACGTTTGTAATCAACTCATCCTCCATCACCGGAGAATGTAAGTGTGCATCTCGTGCTGTTAGCTTCAGTTTTGTTTACCGTGACGCGGAGCTATTTCATGCTATTATGTAGAGCGTGAAGTACTCCGCCCGTGGCGAAAGAGCTTACCGGGCACCTCGCCAGGCCGTCGATAACTGGGTGCATTGTGTAAAAATATCTCAACAGCTCATGCTCTGCTCAGAGCAGAGCATTGGCCCGAAGGTGTTGTGAAAGCTATGGGTGTACACGAAATTATTGAAGAAACTGAAACCTTTCGGGCGTGAGCTCAAATCCTCAAAGGAGTGATGAAATTTAAATCTAGTTTTGTTTCGTCAAAGCTAAATCTGCATTGACATCTCCGATCTTATTTCTATATGCGTTTCGATTGCTGTCAGATTATTTTGAAATTTGAGAATGGATGAAAATAATGAAACGAATTCATTCTTGATTGAAATGAAACCATAGGTGTTGTGGAACTTGATTCTTTCAGACTTGAGCGTGGAATGTTCCATAGCTCCCACCAACTCGTTTGGTATTCGTCGCCTGGCTAGCGAGCGCTACGTCTGAGATTCAGTTTGCTTACAACTACGTACATGTAGCGTGCTTGATGGTCAAGTTGTTGTTATGAATACTTAATAACTAAGAAGTTACACGGTTCACTGCATGAGGCTAGCTTTGAGTTAGTTTTTGTAGTCTGGGTTCCTAATTAGACTGATTTTTTTAGCATAGTTAATGCATTACATGAAATCTATTCATGTTAATTTACTGAGTAAATAATTATACTCGTCTAGTGAATTGTAGTAAGTTGACATTTCAATGATAAAATTGTTGTGTATAGGGATATACATTTTTTGTGATTAATTTCAGTTTTTGCTAAGGGGATCATCTGGGAAGCTGGGAATTGGTCCAGGTTATGTATCTCATGAGCCTCGTAAAATGCAGCACTTGAAGTATCTCAAAAATGAAAGATTAAAAAATTAGGAAGAATCGGAACAGAGAGTATGAGTAGGCATTAGGGCGTGGCGGCCTTCTTTTGTGGGACAAACCGGGAATGATGAGCCGAACGACAAATTCCGCGCGCCAGGCTATAATCACAAGACTGTAACTTGATAGCAGTATTGCACGAGGACTCAGAACAGAGTACACGCACTACGCAAGATGGAGAAATTCGTACGTGTGTAAACTGACCTGCACGTTAATATTCATAAATTAATAAACGCGTAATGATTTTCAGCTCTTCCATCTCTATCCACACCAGATTATCAATAATGCAACGTTTTGAACATACCTGGAGTCATGGTCTTTATTATACAGGGTGTTTTAGAACTAGAGATAAAAAGGAAACAATATGTAGAAAATTGCAAAATAAAGGGATTTTCATGAGTCACAAAAATTTTGAAACTCCATCGTTTTCGAGTAATCCCAAGTTGAAAAGTTCTTAAATCTTAAATATTAAGTGCTCACGCGCCGGCTTCCAACGTTTTGGGTGATTTAGTTAAGAAATAAAATTACTGCATTCACGAGAGTTTGTGTCATTGATTACCCAATCATAATAATTTAGACCATATAAGGAATGATTTTAAATTTTTTTTTGTGGGTAAAAATGAACCAATCAGAAATGATCAATTTTATTGTTATTATTAGAGGTGTTCAAAGTGCGTACCGTGAACTTCAATGCACTTTTCATATCTGACATGAACTGACTGCCGTACAGATGTGAAAATATTAAGTTTCTCAGCTATTTGTGCTGCAGCATCAACTATGCGGGCTACCAGATCTTGCTCTGAATCCACAGGGGTGGCATGCACCAGCTGTATGCCATGTCACTGGGCCGCCTCTGCCAATCCACCTGTTGGGAAACTGCTCATTTAAAACCTCTCGTGATCCAAGGAAATAATGTGCTGGTGCTCCATCATGTTGAAACCACGTTCTTTTACATATATTCAGAGGGACATCTTCTTCTAATAATGCAGGTAAAACTTCTTGTAAAAAATCCTGTATTCAGGGCCAGTGAGAGGTGAAGGCATCAAATATGGACCGTTTAAATTGTCGTTTACAATTCCTGCCCACACGTTGACGCTGAAGCGATGTTGATGAACACGAATTATGTGATGAATATTGACAGCCCAATGGTTAGCATTGTGCGTATTCAATACACCACAACGAGTGAAAGATGCTTCATCAGTGAACGGGACTCTCTTCGGAAAACCGACATCATTTGTTTCTTTTTTCAAAAACCACTGAGCGTATGGCATGCGAGGCTCATGATCTGTAGGAAGCAAATTTTGCACTCTTTCAAAATGATTCGGGTGTAAGTTTTGACCGTCGAGTTCTCGCCACACAGTAACATGACTTGGAATGCCTAAATGTTGAGCAGCATAGCGTGTACTAACAAGAGGATTTTGTTCAAAATGTTGAATGATTCTCCTAGGTAATCGTTGAGTGGACGCCCTGTTTCCTGTCTTTTTATCCTGAAGCTTACAGTTTCACGCCGTCTTCTGTGTAAGTTTATGAAGAACCTGTGACCAGAAACCTCACGATAAGAGTAGCGTTCTCTGTACAAATGAAACAAGTAAAGCATTTTCTGCAGCAGCTCCGTGCTTGAAATGTGTGTCAGCAAGTTCTGCATTCGTGAAGCGCTCCATGCTTGCTGTTCGACGTGCAGTTTAACAAATGACCAATAAAAAGCACTCTTCCCCACTAACTTAGTTCAGATAGCTCTCGATTTGTCTCCTGTGATGGGAATGAATAAATAGAGATGGTAGATCAATCGAGGTACCATATTTGGTTTAAAAGAAAAAGTGAACATGTTCCTTTAGGGGATACTTTATGCTGCATACGAATAATTGTCCTAGCATCTTACATTAAAGAAGTAAATGAAACGAAAATGTTCAAATCAATAAATTGTTTAACGCTCTTGTTTCTGGTTTTTGTTTTCTGTTTTTTTTCTGGTTTTTACTTTCATAGGTACATCAACTTTTTAACTTGAACTCATAGCGGTTGTCATATTGGCACGTATTTCGAACCAACACACATTGAATAAAGTAACAGATAGATGAAAGAACAGCTTTTGTTTACAAAATGTCTCTGATTTTTTTCTTACAAGGAATGTTGCAGAATACACGACGAACACGAAGGGTGGATAAATCGAGATGGCGCGGACTAACGGAGGCAAACAAAACTAAATAAATCGAGAGAGGGACTAATCGAGATGTAGATAAATTAAGAGTTATCTGTACTATGAATTTAATTTTCAGATTCGATGCAAACATGCAACATTTCCTTTTCCATGATTCTCCGTGCAGGTACATTAACGTTGGCAGCCGGTGCGTGAGCGCTTAATATACAGGATTTAAGAACTTTTCAATTTGGAATTACTCGAAAGCGGTGGAGGTTTGATATTTTTGTTACTCTTGAAAATCGCTTTATTTTGCGATTTTATACATAGTTTCATGTTTTACCTCTTGTTCTGAAACACCCTGTATGTCGGGTGTAAGTGAAAGAAAACTTAACTTACTCCTATGGACGTTAAATCACAACACTTCGGTCGAATTGTATTCATTAACCGATTAACATTAACTCGAGCAAAAAATGCCACGAGAAAAGATGACTAGAGTAGAAACAATCACGTTTGAATATAAGTGTCACTGTTCTTCTTCGGATACGGCGTCGAAACAGACTAGGAGAGTGGAGAATCACCTCTAATAGTTTCACAATTAGTTTTATTGGATTGTTGGGGCAGCTCATACCTCCTAAAGGGGACATTCTGCTCGAGGGGCATTACGAGCGCAATCACTTGTATGATGTCCACCCCACCTCCCCCAATGAAGCTCGGAGTCCTAAGATGCCTTCGGTAACTATGGTAGAACGTGATAATTGAATAGCCGTGTAATAGTAGCAGAAAAGTTTATATAATCAATACCTAAACTATCGAATGGAACTTGTGCCTACTGGCTTAGGTTTGAATAACTGTGACAGAACTCTGTTTCTTGTTTTTATAAATGTTAGAGCATCTGCCAATTCTCTCAGTAAATTATAACTGAAACGCCTTTGATAGCCCATGTACATCATCAGATTTTGTACATCAGCATGTACATCATGCTGGAGCATGTACATCATGCTGGAAGTCCAAACCTTTTCTGATAGACTGGTCACGATAACATTTTTTCTGACAGAACACTTGTGTGGCTAGCAAGTAGATACATTTTACGTGTACATGAAACAGTTACTTGATTTTAGTCTTGCCCCGAGTGAGTTAGATAGGCCTTTTTTCTCTTGAAATATGTTTTTCGTTTTCTGAAGGACCATCTTTTTTTGGTTCACTGCTGTCCTTTTTTTCAGTGCGTCTGACTTTCATCTTCAGATTTTATCTTGTTTCATAACCTTCCTTCTTCTCTTACTGTTTCTATGCACATGGGATCATTTGCGGGAACACCCTTTGTGCATAGAGTCCACGTTCCCTTAGCTCCATACTGAACGGTGCCTTCATCCTTCCTGCTGTGGTAAAGGGAGGCTAAAACTAATTTATAATCAATCATTCGAGTAGTTCACGGAAATAGCATCAATAATCTAGGAAAAAATGCCAACTCATTTTTTTGTATACTCCATATAGTGTGTTTGCTTACTTGAGTGTGGCTGCGGCTATGAATATAGAACTAAGTTCCTTCACAAGTATTGTACCTTAGGAAATTAGCACCCTCAAGGGACGATGCGCGATCACGAGCTGTGCTTTAGTTGGACCTTTAATTCAAGTAGAATTTTTTTGTAACGGGCCATTTTCTTCAGCAATTCACCCCTCATGGTGATGCAGCTATTGTACCTGTGGGAATTTACCACCAGGGGGAAAAATGTGAGGTCACGAGCTGGAGTTGAGTAGGCTTTCTTTATGTTGAAATAAAATTTTTGTTTTATATTGTTTTATTCCGGGCCATCTATGTTCGGTTCACTGCTGTGCTGTTTTTCAGAACCTACCATTTTCTTCTTCTATTTTATCTACTCTCTCAATTTCTGTTTCTAAGCACCGAGTGAATAGATTCTGCGTTCCCGCATCTTCATACTAAATTGTGCCATCCTACTTTCCTTTCTTTGGAACCCCTTTAGGAATGCTTCAATAAACATCTAATCGAATCGAATCGAATCGAATCTTCAGCTCTTCACTGCTGTCCTTTTCAGCGCATATTACATTCTCCTTCAGCTGATGTATATATTTTTACTAACTTCGTTCAATCGTACTTTTTCTATGCGCAGGGAATGGGCACACCTTGTGCGTAAATTCCCTCTTAATTCCTTCTTAATTCTCTTAATTTCATTCCTAATGGTACCATCCTCTTTCCCCTTTTGACAACACCTTTGTTGTTGTTAGGGAGGTGTAACTCATAATTGGATCCAATAGGCAGCAGAACCCTGCAGTTCTTGCAACAAGTCTAAGATGCAGTTCATCAGAGAGTTGAGAGACCAACTTGCAGGATTTGAGTTCAGGTTCCATGCTTTCCCTAAGCCCTCATGCCTGCGTGCTTCAAGATAGTCGCTGGTAGAGACAAGATTGCGATGAAGTTTCTCCCAAATGAAGGTAACGACGGACTGTGAGGTCAGACATTAATGTTAAGATTAACTCAGACACTGAAGTTACCTTGCGACTCAGGAGTTAGGATTGGGTTATGGATAGTGGGTTGAACTCTGAACTTGGGTTGAAAAATACCATCAAGGTTCGGTAGTACGATAAATAAGGGCTTAACGATGAGATTAGAGTTGATCTATGACATCAGCGTTGTACAGTTGTTTTAAAATTGAACAGTGAAATAAGGGTTACACAAGATTCGGGTCAAACGATGATATTCATTAAGGTTCATAATGAGATGACGGTTAATTATTGAGACTGGTCAACCATGATTAGATTAGGGTATCTCGGGTTGAACACAGTAGTTAATACTGAATTTTTTGGTTACGATTAAATGTTTTACTTAGGGTTGAATGTTTTAGTGAGGGTTGAATGTTTTGAAGGATTGAATGTAGGTAGGCGAAACTGACAAATCGATTTCAGCTGCTTGCTTTTAGTTCCCTGGGTGTATTGTGTTCTGTGATGTACTAACTGTTGTCTCTATGATAGTTAGTTCTCCCAAGGGGAAAATGTAAGGTTCCGAGCTCAAGGTTGTTCCTTTTGTTGATATAGGATGAGATTTTTTCCGTCGTTGACCAGCTTTTTTCAGTTCACTGCTGTCCTTTTTCCAGTTCAACATTCATGTTGTTTCATAAACTACTTTTATGTTTACCGTTTTCAGCGCTGAGCGTGGAGACGCATCTTGTGTATAAATCCCCGTTCCTTAATTCTGCACTAAATGGTGGCTTATTCAGTCCTCGTTTGGGAGCGCCATTCTTGCGGTTAGGGAGGTATAAACTAACATCTGATCTAATCTATAGTTTCTCCTGGGCTTGCTAATTAGATGATTTAACTCGTTTTTTTGGCGAGTCCACGTGCATGTTATAGCAACGGTGAAAATAGGGGCGCACCTGCTTAATTTGTAAGAACCGACGCTCGAGTATCGCATATTTTTCAAGTCACCAGCATTTCCTAAATATTTCTGACGTATTTTGATGTCACTAGTTGGTCTTGGTGATCTACTTGATAATGGGCTGTGCCATGATCAGGCTAAAATAAATGTTCGACACATTCACCGAGTGAATTGTTTTGAAAAACGTCTTCTCTGCCCAGGAAACGTCAATAAGAATTTGAACTTTTGTTATTGCCGTACATTTTGTTTTTGAATTGCAAATGGACTGCTAAAGAGGAATTTATGCGGATGCTGGTATTCTTCTTGCGTAACTAAACGACTCGAGCGCTCCACACGACTTGGAAACGTGCTCAAAAAATTTGACTTGGACTACATTTTAGGGACGCACATAAATCAGCAGTAACGAAGTGGCAAATGAACTGCGATGTGTTGCATTCAGCGCCACGCTGTGGAGTGCGCTGAGGCATGACCATCCTTCGTTTCCTATTTAGCAGTCCATTTGCAATTTATGACCAAAACGTGTGGCAATAACAAAAGTATAAATTTTATTTTAGTTTTTATAAATGCTTCAGTAACCGCTTCAACGAAAGAACGCTATTTCAGTTTTACTTGTTGAGTCTTGATCAATGAAGTTAATACATCGGTGATTGAATGCATAGTAAATCGTAGAAATTCTGTTCGAGTAGAGGTATTGCATGAAATCTGTGAATCAGTTTTCTCGTTCAGGGAACGTGATGAACATTCCAGTGCCTAAAGTTAGTTTTTACAGTGTGTGCCGTGGAAATTTGAACCATTTTCTTTGTCTTGTTCCTATAAATTAAATGTTCTTGCAGTGAAAATGTCGGTTTCTTCAGGTCAAATAAGAAAACGAATAGGGCTTGAGATCTGTAGCATTTTACTTGAAATTAATTTTAACTTTTCCCATCGGGAAAAAGTGCAAACTTATGGAAAGTAATTAAAAAATGCGTTGACTTCTAACATTAAGCAGAGAGAAGTAACGCAATATTTTATGAGAGTGGCTCATCGCAACCTGAACTTTGGCTGCGAAATTAGAGGCAACGAAGGAAGGAGTCTGAAGAGTTTGATATGAGCGTGAAGTAGACGCGCTCTCGATATTTGAAGCTCTATGCTGTCTTCAAACCAGCACATCTGCTTTAAACGCCCCGTGTTTTACTCCACACCCAAGAGACTCGGAGCAGTCGTGTTATCGCATATCCCTCAACTCGACTCTGGTACGGTCCTAGTGTGCAGGGACGGCCTGTTATTATCCGCTGTCAATAGGGGGAGGCTCATAAACTCGCGTTACGTGGCAGTGCTACTGGAGTTACTAAATCAACTGGCTGAGAACGGAAGACAATTGCATTTCTCTTACTTTCCAACGCCGTAAATTGTTGAATGTATTGAAGGAGAAATGGAAAACAAGTGTGGAGCACACGACGCTGGTCTGACAAGTATGAAGCACCATAAAAACTGTGCATGTAACGGAAAACTTTTTAGAGCGCTTCTTTCTCCAAAAACCTCAGCAAAAGTATTGTGGTATAATTTAAGTTCACTAAAACAGACAACAATTTCAGGTTTCTGTAGGAAGGAAAAGCAAAATTTTAGGTGAATAATTCGTGCTGACGGTGAACACACAATTTCATGTATGTTCATTTCTATTTTTCACAGAGGTGTATCTTATGTTACGCCGGGTCTGTAATTCTGCCTAAGTATCGTCTAGACTCTAGAATGAAATGAGGCTTTCGGTTCTATGAAGAAAAATTGTCGTCGTGTCTTCATGCAGTCGAGGCTGCAAAAAGACACTCTTGAAATATTCAGTGTCTGTTTCCTCATTGGCGCATCCTGAGGCGCCGAATCAAAAATTACCGGCGAAATGCGTTTGTGGCTTGGACGTCGCTTTTGACACAGTTTATGGTAAAATTTCTCACAGCCATGTTTCGAAAGCTGAAGAAAATAAGTTTGTTGAAGAATTTTTTTTTAGCAATTCGAAAGGAATCGCACTAGGTGAGGTCTCAAAGAAGAAAGTGTTTGTATTCAGACAAAAATTTTATCGTACTCTTCGTGCTCCACAACTACGGCAGGGCGAGTTATGGGCATAAAGCTTGGCATCTCTCATGTACAGGCAGACGCTGATAGAAAAACTCGGGGCTCATTTTACAGCAGGAAATGGAGGATGCAATGAGACATTTTATGAATATCTGAAGATTTTGTGTGACACTCCTCGGATCAGGTGCGCTGGAGTTGTATCTTGGCGTGTTTCGAGGATGTACCCCTATACGAGATCTGTGAAATTTGTGATCCCCGTGAAGAAAATGCGTAAATTCAGCTTGTTTTCCATGGTGTATCGCAGTGATGTCTTACCGTTTCCTTCTTTATCATTTGTCTCACAGCGAATGCCAGTGTCGTGCAGCCGGTCTTTTCCTAGCTGTGCTTCACGTTATCGGTCCATGAAAATACTGGCGATTTTTTTTAGCTGACGTAGTGGCCTCTAGTCACCGAAACAAATTTTGCACCCTGGTTAAGCCACCTGTTCTATTTTAATAACGCTGACTGTTTTATATCTACCTTGACACTTGTTGCTTAGCTGGGGTGAAGCTCTATTGCTTTTCCGGGATTTATTTCTTTGTCAACATAGTTAAAACTCAGTTGAAATACAGAAATTTTCACCCTAGGAGGATACAACTGCTGTTAGGACTTCACGCTCCACGCTCACGTGACATCAATAGGAGCGACGGAGAGGGAGAGCCGCAGGCGTTCCAGACAAGGCTAAATTACCGGGCCGTAACGGACTCCTGACGTATGAGCAAGTTTCGGATATTTCTAAAAAAAAAGAGATCATAGCCTTTAATTTGATCTCCTCTAAGTAATATTTTTGCCTTCAACGTTTAAAGCCATCGCAGGTGTGACTGATACAGAGGCCTAACAGTCTTCTTCATACGTATATATTGTAACGTTGAGTTTTAAACGTGGTGTCACGATCTAGCTGGCCCCGTCAATTATTTTGCTTATGGCCTTCATATTTACTGCTAAGTTATTGCTACAGATGCAATATGCTCTTGCAGCAAACAGTTTCAATGTTTCACGACTGAATTTGAAAGCTGTGTATTTGCAGCCATGTACCAGAACTATTTGGCCAGCCATAACGGTCCGTCATGTGCGCCCGAAAGTGAAGTGAGAAGAGATGAATATTAACTCCAGTTGTCATTTTCTAGTCTTCATACCCCAAGCGCTGTGCTTCTTTCTAGCGCAATCGGCACTTCAGCGTCATACGCTGGCTTCATTGCTAGTTTTGTTGCGAACTTACGGCTATTGTTATGCCTCTCTTGCTGGACTTGCGACTCGACAGGGTTGTTGCTGTAGTGCTCATTCGGAATATTGGGTTGTTAGGACTTCATGCTCCACCTTTACTTCCTTCTATGATTGAGGGTTCTGCCTTTTCAGCCATTCAATAATGTAACTTGCGAGCGTTTATTTTTGTCACTCGCATTGTGTTTCGTTTAGACAAAACGTTTCTCAAATTTCATTTCTTAACAACGAGATTCAAATGAATGCCTGACGCACAGTATGACTCGATCCTTTCTTCCATTTCATAGGGAGGTGAATAGTGCACAACTTCTTCTTGTCCAAACGTCAAATGCGCGGTCTTTCTTGTTAGAACTTGAACGCTTAACGCCCGTAAAAAGGGTGATTTTGGGAAATTTTCTTGTACCTAGAAATCATTGCAGTATTGAAAAGCTTTGTCATTTTTTTACGGCAGTTTATTTTGAGAAGTTCTTTTATCGCAATACTTATTTTCACTAAATGAACTGAATAAAAATGAGAAACCTAGATTCTCTCACGTGTTGTGTTTTGCCACAAATATCGAAACTGAAAATCGTGTGCAAATTGTATTCAGTGCGTACAATGATAATTATCAAGTGAATTACACGCTCAGCGCGATAAGATATTATTAGAGACCGCCTAACATATAAGACTAGTTTCGCATGTGCTTACTCGGTCAGTTTTGAAGACGAAAGTTTCCCTTGTAGATCGGCATAAGTGTGGCCAAGGAGAGTGCACTTGAACTGAACCACGCTAGCCTTTTCTAACATTTTGCTTATTTTACCCGCTTTTCTTTTCTGGCATGTATTTGGAGGGGATGGGGTGATGTTTATGTATCGTAATTTAGCAACTTTGTGCTCCGCAAAGCTTTGCAAGATTTCTGAGCTCCACTTGTTGAGGCGTTAGCGTCGGCTGTAAGCGTATTGTGATAAATTCGAGTTTCGTCGTGCCATCCGTATATAGTGGGAGGAAACAGGCATTCTCACGTCAAGAAATTTTTTCTTGACCAAATTTATGACAAACAGGATCGTAACTAATTGTCAAACTATTTTGATTATAATGCATAAAAACGATACGCAAGAAAAATCATAAAATATTAACTATTATTATACGATAGATTTTTAGTATATTTAAGGACGAAAAAAAGTAATCGTACGAAATTGGTTTCTTCTATCGATAAACTTAGATTACCTCTGGTCTATAGCGTTCAGCGCTGAACTTTCTATATTGTTCCTGCAGTGCGCTGGGTGCTGATGGTCCAGCATCTAATTACTTCATCAGTCAGTACTGCAGCATTACTCATTAAGGTGCAATCGTGATTAGAAGCAAAAACTTTTAGAATCATTAAAGGAATGGTAATTGAAACATGGAAAGAAGGTAAGACTTGAAGGGAAAATGTTAAAAACTTAAAAGTACGTTTGCGTCCAATACTCTAGTTGCCTCTAGATATAAGAGTCAAGAAAAGTAAAAAAACGTAGATCTGGTACACCTTGAAATATTTCTCCAAGATCTTGGAGGCAAAATGAACCGTAAGGTTCCAGATAGTCCAATGATTACACGCAAAGTATTGCAAAACGAAATTTTAGCATCTCGCACAAGTGTTATACTACGCAATGAAAATATGAAATTATGTTTACAGAAACACAGTACTGCATTTGAAAACTGTTAACGACCTTGCGAGTCCCTTGCCGGCTTTCAAACGTACCTACGTTTGACGAGAAAATTGTAATTGCTAACACAGTATATTTTAGTGAATTTCGTGTATTGGATGAAGTGAAGATGAATTATTTCTTATCTGAGACTATTTTCAGTTGATCTGCACGGAATAAATGTGAAATTTGTTTTTAGGCGGCAAGATCGTCTGTTCCCCGCCAAGAAGTTGCGCATGCTCGTGGTGGCGTGTACGAATGGTGGTCATCTCACCCAAGGAATTACTTCATTGCCATTCAGATTTTTCATCCCCATCATTTATTCAGCGTCCTGAGTTGCAATTACGGAGGCCTTTGGTTGAAGTGGAATATTTTTTTGTTTTGTTACGGATCATCTTTTTTATTCATTGTCGTCTTTTCTCCTTATTAATTAGTTTCTTCTTCAACTTCCATCTTGTCTCGTATGCTTCTTTAATTTACTCCTGCGGTTTTTATGCGCAGGGTGTGAGAGTACGCCTTGTGCATAGATTCCTCGTTCTGTTGATACCATGCTAAGTGGGGCCTTCTTCTTCTTCTCTTTGAAACCCCTGTGTTATGTTAAGAAGGCTTAAACCAACTTATCTAATCTATTCATTAAATTTAAAGTTATCACATCTCGTTGATAAGATGGTTTAGTTTATGTGGTGTACATAGAGAACATTTTAAATTTAGCGTTAGAGATAAGGGGCTGCGTAATTACTACAATCGTTACGTGGCTCTTCCAACATCTGTTGCACTCTATTCTCGTTTTCGTCGTGGCCGAAATTTGCTGCACTGCGACGTGAGTTGAATACGCTATGGTGGAAATACATTCCGAAGCTTAAAAATTACCATTTACCTCGTATTGAGTTGTGGGAGAGATAATTCGAACTTTTCAAAGGTTTTAGATTTGCGGCTATCTTCTCGCAAACTGTGGTAAACTTTGCTCTCACGGGAACTCTAGCATTTTTCACATCAGGAAGATAACGTTCAATATTTGTCTTCGTTGTACGCAGTGCGTGACACAAATGAAAGTTTATGTTTTGAGAGCTCGTCAAACTTTAATTTTGAGGTAAGTTAATGCTAACTTGCTCATGCTTTTACGTGAAAAATGTTTCACGTATGTTTGTTAGTGCAAGAAACTTTTTTTGATGCATAACTGAAGTCTGGTGTAAATGGAACGCAGTCTACAAGCTACTCCTGCTGCAACTGCTTGTCAACGCAACTCAAATCGCCCAGAAATAGCTAATAATATTGGTGACACATGATTGGAATTTTCAAACTTTCAAGCTATTCTATCACGTCGTGCTTGTTCGACAAGAGGTGCCAAACGAATCTGCCTGCCTTGCTTTCGTTTGAATATATCTCCCTTGCTTTATTGCAGCTCCTGATCAGGGCAGATTCCGTCGCATCAATTAAGAGGGAGCAGACTTAAAAGTTTCACTGGGAACTTACCTAAAGTCGTAGCCTAAAGCGCTTTAATTACAGCACGTGGTGTAGTAGCTAAGTTGACATTCGACACGAGGTGGCTTGGAGGGAGCGGCGGCTGTGACCGCTCACCGTGGCGGCGGCGCGGTCAGGTCGCCTTTTGCCCCGTGTGTGACCCGAATTTGACAACACGTGCCTCACCGTCTAAATATCTTTTGCTTCTACGTCCCGCCATCCCTTTCATTGCCTCTTATTTTGAAACTGTTACATCATCGAAGTACCTCTTGAAAAGTTTAGATATTGTTCGACATCATTTTCCCGAATTTGAATTTTTCACCTCAGTAGCTCGTGCATTGTAGCTTCATCACTCACTGACGGTGTGTGTATTGAATTTTCAACCTGTAAATAGAAATCATAATCATGTAAACTAAAAATAACGGGTTTCCGAAATGATTCTTGGGGAAAATACGGCTCGTTTGAAAATAAACGGAAATTTTGGACATTTTAAACTTGGATTAAAATAAAAAGAAATCTTTAGATATTTCAAAATCTTTCAAAAGTAATTTTTGGTTCTGAAAACTTCGTATTACTGTCACTAACATGTGCTTCACACCCTGTGAAAATCTTATGCCTGTGGCAACAATAGTTTTTGAGTAATTCTAGAAAGTTTTGAAAGACGAGGGGTGTACAAATAATTTTGTCGCTAACTGTATAATCTAAATGTATCAGAAACTAGTCCACCCCCCCCTTTATTTGAAGTAAGAAAGTAGGCGAAATTAAAGAAAGGCCGTAAAAAATTAAAAAATTCCATCTATCGAGACTTGATGAGGCCGAGTGCACACGGCCCGTCAAAAATGTATAATGATGTTCGACAAATCACATGACACACGTTCCTATTTCTTAAGAATTCACGTGATATTCATTCCTACTCGAATCTGATGGATTAATGCACTGGAAATTGTGGAGTTGATGAAGCTTGGATAGCAGATATGCTCATTACACACTTTAGGCTGGCTTCGGACAGACAGACGGACACCCCCTCTAATTATAGTATAGATTATTGCTGCGGAACACTGTTGAGATTGTTCTGTAAGACTGCGCTGGTAGGATTAAATGATAGATATTATGTGAAATGAAATAGATATTTTACGTTTCAAATAGTTTAATTTCTAATAAATTTGATGCTTCTAGTGTTTTGCTGTGCGCATAAACTTGCGACCCCACAGCGGCCTCAACAACCCCACATGGATTTGTAAGTTGAAAAGATTGTGTTTTCTTCCTATCTCGTCGTCCGTTCTTATGAACTTGGTCTACATAACATGTTTTTGTCAGAGAACCAAAATTTGTTCGCGCTCAAACTGTAGATGAACTCAGAGTACAAGACAAGCGTTTGTATTCAATTTGAGTTTTGGCTCATTAATTTTTATCACTGTCTGTTGTTTCAAGATCGGTGCTATGTTGACACAGTTTGTTTTTGTGAGCAGGAAGGGAGAACCCGAGCAGCCGAATCACGTCATTCTGATTACGGTGATCAACCCGGCCTACCCCATCACTGTGGTAAGTTGTGACGCTGCTCTGAATCCGTGGTCGCTCATTTTATATACCACCTATCCTTAGTTAACTTGTCCCCTATTATTATTCTAATTTACTATCCATATTCCAGTGGAATTCATTTGTTTTACTTTTTTTAACACGAGCATTAAATAGAAAGTTATCGGTGTCATTTTTAAAATTTATTTTCGTCATTTTTCATAACGATGTGTCATGTTACATCTCTAAATATCCAGCAATAAACGAGAAAATTATGACAATCGTAGAACAGCTACCTCTGCTTTGTGATTACTTAGTCCTTTAACGAAGAACAGCAGCTAACATAAAGTAGTTCCGTTCAACTAAAGGAAAAACGGCTTTAGAAAACAATTATCCACTACAAAGACTAAAGGGAACGGACCGTAAGATTCATCTTAGGGTTTGTGGAAAAGTGGAAGAGGTTTAGAAAGTAAATTTTAAAGATGTAAAATTTTGTTTCAGGATGTAATCCATACGATCACCGAGCCTCATGGCAATGTCCTGCGTATCGTGATCTTCAAGAAGAGCAGAGTGCAGTGCATGGTCGAGTATCCTTTTGCTGCGCTATAGTTCTCTAAGCCTGGTTGCCGAGTGGATCTTGCAGCTATTGTATTTTTACCGTTTATTTGAACTCGTTCGGAGGATGTGGCAAAAAAGTAGTCCTGTTCACTCCTGGGTTCCAGTAAATCTCAGAAGTACCTTTGAGCGCTTACTTGGGAGCGTGGTTTTAGGTGTTTTTGCTCGTGTTCATTGAAGACCTAGTGTCACCGATGATCTATCAAGTTAATTTTGGTGATTATGGACTCATACTCAAAGGCAGTTGTTACTTGGCATATATTTTGAGCTTAGGTTGAAAGGGTAGGAAGGCTCTTTTGTTAAGGACCAATCTAGGTTGGGTTATTTCTGCCTGCTGTTGGAGTTCATATTTTCACGATCGAATAACGTTCTATTAGGGAACCGTTTTAATAGAATATATGGTATTCGCTCCCACCGGCTTCGAATGAGAAGCGATATTGATATAATTTATAAGTAATATGATCATTCATTTAATAAGTGGTATGATCGATTCATTTTGCTCATCGTGATCAAGTGATGATTTAGTGTCGAGAATCAATAAAGCCTTGTTGTCAAGCAATCAGGTATCCGTGTGTTTTTAGTTACGTCATTGTCATTTACGGATTTCGTCTCTTTATTTTCCAATCCTCGCTCATTCTAACTCCTAACTTACAGAAGGAATTAAAACATGATCGTACACTTATTTCGCTATTCCTATTCAATCATTGAGAAGTCAAACTCTTCAATCTGTATAAAATAATAATATTTAACATTGTTGAAGTTACAAAGACACAGAGCAATGTATTCTTTGAAGCGGTATGCAAACCATCGACGATGTTGAGGTGATAACTTAGTGACGAGAGTAAGCATTCAACTGACGGTTGCTGGCGTTGTATTTGCGTGAGCTGGGTGCGGTTGTTCGTCATAGATTGTGCAGGACATCATAGAAGATGTCACAAAGTGCTGGATTGTTGAACGACAACACACCTCTCACGAAACGGCGACTTTTGGTTCTTTTTGAAAGCATGTTAAGGAAATGTCATCGGCTAGACGCAATCTTCCCTTGTAGCGTTGCAGTCATCGATCGAATGTGATAGAGCAGTTGAGTGAAACACAACACTCGTTAATTTTCTTCGCCAACTCTCCGATCTGAGTAGAGGGAGGGGAAATGGTGAATATATTTAAATGTCATTTAATTTGAAAAAAATTGTTCGTATGTGAGCGGTAGAGTTTCCTTAGCCGAGGTGTGCAGGTTTGACGACGTGGAGTCTGCCACCCGCGCTCGCGAGGCCCTGCACGGCGCCGACATCTACGCGGGCTGCTGCACGCTGCGCGTCGAGTATGCCAAGGTGAGCCCTGCTAGCTCCTATGCCCTTCGGCCTGCCGGTCCTAGTTAGCCGCATCGTTCCGCCAGGCGTTGGCTCACTTTGAGTCTTGCACTTTGAGCGTTCTTGCTTAACTCTGCGGCCAGCTAATGCCAATTTCATGTCGAATAATTATTTCCCTTACTATATTGCCTGCTTTCTTTACTTCATAAGACTGTTTTCATGTGGCGGAATATGTATATTAAAATCTCACTTTGAAATTACCCTGAATCATTAATTGTATTAAAGTAATGAACAAAACTGTTCAAAATCTCAATACTTTCAGTTTAACAATTCTGTGAACTCAGTTAAATGACGTCGATAGCATTTTTTCTTGGGAGAAGTGCCGAGCTAAGTGGATGCAACAGAATGAGTTGATGGTACATTTGATACCATCAATTGGAGATCTAGTGTGTTTGTGTGTGAGGCTGTTGGCCGTTGATGTATTTACAAAGGGTTCAATGCGTGTTACAACATTTGGGCTGAAATCTGGCTCGAACTAAAATATTTTTAACTTCAGTGTTGCGCATCATTGTGCTCTGTCATTTGTTGCGTGTATATTTTCTGAGGTGCATAAGTTATTTAAAGTCCTAATTTATCTTCCATAATACTGTGTTTTGAACCTCATAGATTTCATGTCATTCCTGCTTAGTTCCCGCTGATATTCTTCTATACGCTGCTCACAATTGACTGGCGTGGACGCCTATATGAGCAGCTTATGAAGCCCGTTCGAAAACGCCTTCAAACTTTGCTCAAACTGTGTTGCATAATAAGTGCCTTATTTTCTTACTTCTGGCCCTGGATGCATGCTGGGAGAGATAGATGAAGGGTAACGGTTCATGCTGTATGTTGGAGGCCTTTGTAATAAATATTTGGTCGAAGTAAAGAGTTCTTTTGTTCGGAAACTGTTCATGCGTATATTCCTCTCAAATTTTTGACATTCGTTGAAAGAATGTAGTTACTAATTAACTGGAACCCAGATGAAATGTGGAACTGAGTGACACGATAAGGGTCAAGAGGGGCAAGTGAGCAGCAATGGTGAAAGTAAACCTTTCCATAGAAACTGTTTTAAAAAAACCTCAGCTCCCTCAGAGTTTCACTGCTGTTGATGCAAAAATAGAGAACAGAAAAGTTTAGAGATGAAATGTAGAAATTTAAGCCTCTAGCCAGAGGTTTCAATTAGCAGAATATTTTAGTGGTCGGATCTATTTAAATGAACATAGAGCGTGTTAGCTCGTCTCAATCCGGTGGACGCTGCACTCAGCGACCTCTGAGGCAGCTGGTGCAGTGTTCTCCCTCCGCAGTGGCAGCGGCTTCGACCTGCGCTCGTAGCGCTGCCACAGTTCTCCCGCACGCACCGTCGTAAGGAGAACTTCTTATCTCGAAAACCAGCTATTCAACATGTTCGCTGTTATTTGGTAGGCGGCAATTTAAATAATTACATTGAATTTTACAAACATTTTATGCTGTTTCGAATGACTTCAACAAATTATTTCGTGTAAACACTTAGTGAATAGTTATCAACGTCGCTCAAAATATTTAAACTTTGAAGTTAAAAAAACCCATCAGCTCCATGAGGAGCAGGACGTATCAATTGCTCTCGGCAGCGAAGTGTTAAAGGTCCAGAGAGCAATACAAACAAGACTACCACCGATGATTCCAGAGAATACGGAACTACGATCCCGGCGCCTCTTTAGCATCCGTAGTTCCAGAAAGTGGCGAACCAATGCGCCAGGAGATAAAAGTTACAAATAAAAGATGTGGATAAAAGAATGAAAGGAAACGTTAGAAATTCCCTGATAATTATTGGTTGAGCCCACACTCGTGAAGTAGTGTTCGGAAACTTGAAATAGTTTTCTCGTTGGTCTTGTACCACGCAATGCGCTTAAGAGGAGCGTGCAGGAAAATTTTTACGTATTACGTTTACGAGTAGAAATTTCGATGAGTTTGCTGTCCCCCTCAGGGGGATACAACTATTGGATCTATGGGAATTAGCGCTCCCAGGGGGACTATGTGAAGGCCCGAGCTAAGTAGGTAGGCTTCCTTTTGTTGAAATAACATTGGTTTTTGTTCTGTTACGGACCATCTTTTTTCGGTTCACTGCTGTCCTGTTTTTTCAACACCTACTACTTTCTTCTTGAACTTTGATCTTGTTTCATAAACTTCTTTCTCATCTTACTGTTTCTATGCCCTTTCTGCGTAAATTCCACGTTCCCTAAACTCCAAACTAAATGGTGCCTTCTTCCTTCCTCTCTTTGGATCGCCTTTGTAGCGGATAGGGAGGCTTAAACTAACTAATAATCTAATCTGAGTTTGCTGTCACTGCCTGTCAGGCGGTGTTTCTTTCTTTAGTTCAGTGGCGCGCTGTGAGACCTGTGATGAAAGTTGTGAGGGATCAGGGTTTCAACGTATCTAATTTGTGTATTTCGGTCAAATTTCATAGGGAGGTGTTTCTCAGGTATATTACTTAATAAGCCGATAGCTGCAACTGCTGTGTCATAAGATTTTCGTGGAACGCAGTATGTGAAAAATACGCATTGGGAGAAATCCGTTCAGATGACAGCCTCTATGAGCAAAAGTCGGTACGTATATTTTTCTTAGAAATTCTACATCACTGGTTGATCTCATTCTAACGCTATCGTTCTCTTATCAAAAAAAAAAAAACGAAATTAGTTGCAGCATGTGGCTTGGAATTCTAACGTATGGTAGCGAACACACGAGAAATATAGCTGGGAATTTGATATCGATTTAATCACGAATTATTCAAGCAACCGATGGAAGATGTTCCACATTTTCTTATGTTCCTCAGGGCGTTTGAGCAAGGCTCGGAGTCTTTGAACTCATGACTCATCCGCTAATCATGCCGATGCGGCGTACAGTGAGTGAAGGAAACGTGAGGTATGCCGTCTTCCACAAAACCGTTGACGTCAGATGTGCAATGAATTGTAGTCTGATATCTGCGCACACTCCAACACTTCCTTCTTATGTTCAATAAGACTTGGACGATTTAAAGGTAGCAAATATTTTCTGAATAGGTGTTTGCAGCTAGTGTTTTAGAGAACTTTAATATTTTATGAACTTGCACGTCGAGATAACAAATTTAACACTTTGATGAATAACTAGGAACCAGAAATAACATCAGTTACTTCTTGAGCTGCACTTCCTGCATTGCACTGTTCATTGCACCCGCTACCTACCAAAATGTCTTTCAAGTACGAGGTCTGTCTCCCGATTGTATCATTGGAAAGGGAAATTACCCTCAATGAGTCGGCGTGCTATTCTCGGACCGCTTTCATTTCTTCCAAATGTCTTCGCTAATGGTTAGAGGTTTCCTGACCTGCACGATTTTGAGATTGGGAACAATCTGTTGGACCTTCCATAGATTTTTCGAGTGAAGTGACTAGTGCAATCTGTACCACAAAACAATCAAGTCCTATCTGATGTCCTCTAAATGGCTGTGCTAGACTTAAAAATAAAGACCTACAATTTCTTTGGGTTCACTCTTTCGTTACTCGAATCGCATGTGAATGGCACATTGCGACCAGACTATATGAGTCTGAAAATTTCTGTAGAATGCTTTCTTGGACGTTTGCTCTTTGCAAACAGTCCAAACAGGAAGCTGTAGAACATTCCAACAAAACGCTCGAAAGCGACCTCACAACATGAAAATGGTTAAGAATACGGAACGTAGGAGGTATCATTTGAATGGGGATTAAAAATTGGGATAGTTCTTTTTTTTTGCAATGATCGTCAAGCTCATGATAAATTTAGATGCATCTGAAAAAAGTCGCATGTTTAAGCAATGGCGGCTGCAGAAGCTAATTATTACACAGTTGTGCAGGAGGCTTAAGTACTCTTTATGCACTTGCTGGCTATTCAATTCAACCGGTTGCCGAACTTCAATTGTTCGGGCAATTTCAATTTCCAGTCAGCCGGCACACGGCAAACCAAAATCGTTATTAGTGACGTCACCGTTTTTGACGATGTGTTAATTTACGTGCTAGTTTTAGCAGGTATTTATGGGACTCGTGCTATGAATCTCGTGTTTTATGTGATGTTTAGATAAGGCGAATGAAATTATCGATAGATGCAGCTGAAGATTATCTTTCTACTTATTTTTTATATTGCTCAAATTGATCCGTGTCCCCTCAGGGGGATACAACTGTTGTATCTATGGGAATTAGCGCTCCCAGGGGGACTATGTGAGGGCCCGAGCTAAGGGTTAGGTAGACTTCCTTTTTGTTGAAATAACATAGGTTTTTGTTCTGTTACGGACCATCTTTTTTCGGTTCACTGCTGTCCTGTTTTTTCAACACCTACTACTTTCTTCTTGAACTTTGATCTTGTTTCATAAACTTCTTTCTCATCTTACTGTTTCTATGCCCTTTCTGCGTAGATTCCACGTTCCCTAAACTCCATACTAAATGGTGCCTTCCTCCTTCCTCGCTTTGAATCGCCTTTGTAGCGGATAGGGAGGCTTAAACTAACTAATAATCTAATCTAAAAATTGATCCGTGTGTGAGTCAGTTGGAACTGGTAGTCGCGCTCAAATGAGAGTGTTCTTATTCGTACTGTGATTCGGGTAATGATTCCTTGAATATTTCGTAATAATTTCAGCATTATTTTTTGCATCATATGGAAGGGAAAGGTATGGCAATAAGTCGTGGCATTCGCAAACGATATCAACAAGACAGTGCCAGTGTCGTCTTTAAATTCGTACGAAAAATCGGACGCCACTTTCGTACTTCATCTTCGCTAGTTTCTATGCGTGTGAGAATTCAAGGTGTAATTTTAACTAGAAATTCATTCAACGTGTTTAGTACAAATTTGATCTGTTCTGCCAACCTTATCGATCCGTCATTTGTGACAAGTTAAATTGCCTTGATTTGGATTTATTTATCAGAATCGTTACTTTTCTCTGTGGGAAACAATACAGGTGGGTGTTTATGTGGAGCAATGCCGCTCTTTTGCAGCCAAAATTTCAGTAAAGGGAGCCGAACATGATCATTTTCTGTCGAGTAACAAATATTTCCAAAGAAATGCACGTTTTGACCAAGGAAAGTGCTAGATATTTCACCATTGCTAGAGAGAGAAGAGCAGGCCTCAACATTTTTGTTGTACTGGTGCAGTAGTGGCGCTCGAGTGTGGTCCGTCGAGTGACGGGCCAATCAGCGATACAAATCTCTGTCTTGCTACTCTTGTTCCTCTTGCTCCTGAGCGAGGACTGCTTTACTCGGTTTGCTGCGGCCAACGCTTTCAGAACGTCAACCACACAAGGGGGCATTACTAATGGTATTCGCACCGCTGTTCGCTATTTTGTTCACTGCAGAACTCTTTTAACTCGGAATTAATTTCATCGTTTGCAAATGTTTGACGCGTAAAGCTAATGGGGTTCATGCATATTTTCGGATTTATTTAGTGATGAAATTTCTTCGGGGGGGTTCATGTGATTTTTTGGGTCTGGTTGTCCACCTATTCGATCTCAGATGTAGAAAAATGCTCAATTTCCTGAGTTGAGTTCGTGTTTTGTGAGGAGAGTATTGCTAGCTGTTTTGCTTTATTGAATCAACTCGTACAGTAGAGTAAAAAGTATGATTCAACTGAAGTGTAATTTATGTTTCCAAAAGGTTGTATCTTAGGGAATCTCACGTGTAAGAAAAAAAAACAATGTAGAAAACAACATTTTTATTATTTTTCATGGCAAACGTTTCGCAATATAATTCCATCTTCAGTGCTCAAACATAAAAAAACTTAGTAAATACAGAAAAAGTCAATAAAATAAATAAAAAACAGTTACAAAACCTTCGAGCCTAATCCTCATTCAAAAGCATTGGAACTGACACATACCCTCATTGGCTCACTTACACACCCATGCACAAGCACATACAATCTTACTTTTATTTACACATGGGAATCTCACATACACTGACGCGCGCAAACACAGAAACATGTCAGTAGTTTGAAGCAGTTTAATTTTTATTCATATCCTAACCTAAATAAAGACTAGAGTGCCTAGTCTTTATTTAGGTTAGGATATGAATAAAAATTCCAAAATACGAAGATCTTCTTCCGTTATTTGTGGTACACTGAGTAAAGAAATAATTAATTTTGAAAGGATGATTGAATTGCTGACAATGATCTCAAATTGCTGAATGAGAAGATCATTCAGTACCTCGTTTTGCTTAATCGTTTTACTGCTTAGCGCAAAAAGTGAATAAAAGTACTAGGGCACCAAAAGGTTCAAACGTTAATTTTATTATGTTGCTTCTCAACACCGAGGAAAAACTTGAAGGTTAGTTAATCAAATTAAAATTATTTAACACTCCAAACTTCATGCGGCCAGTGGTTCAATGAACGCGTTAATGCCTTAAAAGGGACCAGTTAGTCTTCGTATACTATTTTTATTATAGGTTAAAAGTGGTATGTAATTTTAAGGGTTGAAATGGGTGTCAGGTGCTGGAATCACTACGGGTGCAAGATAACCACTACTCAGGCCTCCGATAAAACTAGCTTCGGCAACAGATGAACGGCGCAAGGCTGCTCCTCCAGTAGCCCGTGACGGCCACCGGTCACCCTAGCCCGGCGAGCGCAAAGAACCCGTCCTGAGCTCCGCAGGTCAAGTAATCGAAGTTCTCACCAGTGTGAGTGTTGGCAAAAAGAAAGAGCAGCTGAACCGCGTCCAGGGAAACCCTCAGTCTCTCCAGAGCTGCATTTACAGAAAATAAATCAAATAAATGATTATGATGATATTATCTACAAGTGTTATTCATCAGATATGAGTAAATATCTGAGTGGACAATTTGACGAGTTTGCCTAATTCAGTGACTGTTGACCCACAGAACAAAGCCAAATTCTTTAACTGGGCATGAAGCGGGCAACACGTAGCGTAAGGCAGCGTCACTGCGACATATTGCAAAGTGAACGTAAGATTAGAAAGCCGAGTTAAGACCAGGGCAAATGTTCACAATGAGGAGACATATAGGTTATATAATCGACAAATATACCAACACTGCAACGCACCTGAAGAACTTTATCTTTCGTGTGTGCGGAGTAACTTCTAGTGAATGCATGCAATGGCGATGTAGCCATAGCATTAAAGTTTAATGTTAATAGGCAAAGGCAGAGGCCCAATAGTAATGTAATAGATAATAGTTAATAGGTCATATTAAGGACGACGAGGTTCACCCTGAGAGGGCAAGGTAACCCCTCTTTTAGCACCTTGAACCCGTCTTCAAGAAGAAAGTTAATGCTGCTTACGAACAGCCATAATCATGTAATTATTAATGAAAAGACCTAAACTTGGGGCAAGCACGCGCTCATTCATATGCTGAAATACTAAACCATGTAAGAGAAAGGGCTCGGAAAAGACGAGACCACGACCGTAGCCAAGCTGCTCGCCACATGCCGACAGTACTCCCTTTGCGCCCGGCGTCGCTGCTACTAAATCCTGCCGAGAACTTAGCCCGAGAAGCTGACTGAGCTTTCCTGACACACTGGCTTTAGTACGGTGCCGCTGCGTGGCCTCGCCTCTTACGCCGCCCCAGCGGTTTACCTTTAAAATATGGAACAGAACGAGAGCCCCGGACAAGTCTGTGGGGAATTTTACAAAAGCAGTCCTAATTTTCAGCACCGATTACTTCAAATTTAATTATGTTTCATAAACTTCCTTCTCAACTTGCTGTTTCTTTACGCAGGGAATTTTGTGCTTGAACACACCTTGTGCATAGATTCCGCGTTCCCGAAAGTCCATACTAAATAGTGCCTTCTTCCTTCCGCTCTTTTGAACGCCTTTGTTGCGGTTAGGAAGTCTCAAACTTACGTATCTAATCTAACGAGTCAAGCCTTAACCTTTACTAAAAAGTAAATGAAACCTATAAGAAAGCCCTAGTTAGGTTTAGTAAATGAAATTCAAAACACGCATCACGAATTTTGTTGCAGGTCGTTGGTGACATCATGAAAATATTTGTCGAATGATTGTAACAAGATTTTTTGGCATGCAATGCTTAATAATTACCATCAATTTTACTATTAACCTTCGCATCTTTCCTAAAAATTATCAAATTTCTTTAAAAATACTGCATCTTCTTCTAAAGTGGGAATACCAACAGATTTAGTAGTTGTTCGGACGGTCAAGAGCGAAAGCGTTTAATTTCACACGTTTAATATTGATATCGCGAGTAGGGTTTAACCTGATCAGATCTTTGTTCAGTCGCTCATGTAAACCAGTGACGTGTTATTTAATCAAGTTTGGGCATATTGTCCTGCTTCCCAGCCCCCTGAACTTTGGTCTCACTTGCCCCCCTGCATGTCTATGGCCATTCTAACTCGTATGCTCAATTCGGATTGCTTGTTGCCACCGCTCAAATGTTTACGGACCTGTGTTGGAATATCGTACAATCGTTTGCATTTTCTCGTTATGGTGGTCTTTCTTGAATATTTCACCGCCGCTTAATTTATTTTGCTTTCTTCAGCACTTCGGTTTGAGTTGTTGGTAAACGCAACATTTAAATTTCAATAGAGTGGGTACCTACTGGGGACATTGTCTTGTAAAGTTTAACAGAAGTTAACAGTTTCCACTAGCAATTTAAATTTCAATTAGCATTAGAATTTAACGTGGAAACTTGTGAATTGAACCCTTCCAATGTCGTGCTTCGCAAGTTCTATCTGTAAGGTCATTTAAGAGGGTGAAAGTGCACTTTCATGTGACTTTCGAACTAATTGGACTTGGATGCGGGACTAGCTTCTAGAATTTTTGGTTCTCATGTTCGCAATTTGCAGTTTTATTTAGTTTATGATGCTTATTTCATTGAACTGTTTCGTTTCCTGCGCAGCCAACGAAGCTTTCGGTTCACCGCAATAACGCCGAGACCTGGGACTACACTGTGCCAGGTGAGCCTCTCTCTCATGCTTGCATTTGAAACTGTTTTGTTTATTGAGGTGTTATTTATGTGTCTCGTGACTTCGAGGTTGAGCTCTATTTCTTATATTTATGATGTTACTCAAATCAATCATTCAGTTAATAAGTGTTGATGCTGGCATACTGTGTTTTGCTATTTATAAGAAGGCTTCTGAGAACTTGAAATTCGTATCGGTATGAAAGCCTATGGTTCCTCTGGCTCCAATAACCACCCTCCAGCCTGCACCCTAGAGCCTATCCTCCAAGTTTTTGTCTTATACAAGCAGCTGTTCAAACTCCAACACTACAACGTGCCATCGACTGCAGTCTGTCGTTGAACATTACAATTAAAGTTCGTGTGTTTTACGTATTTGATTTCTCATTGATTTACAAAGATTACTGTACATTATTTTCAGTTGAATGCTAACATGCCCATTTTTGATTCATGACAGCCAACTCAGGTGAGAAAACTGTTTTCATTTTGCTACATGTAGCACGTCACAAAACACTTCCTATCCGTGTTCCGCCAAGGCAATAGGCACACCGCACAGAAGGTACGTCTTCAGTTTCTCAACATGCCACTGTACAGGTTTGTTCGCTGCTCATTTTTCACAATTGTGCTGCATTGAATCTTTCAGACTTACATAAGGTTTACTTAGCATTAGGTGTAAGGTGATACATCTCTGTACTTGTTCACAATGAAATAGGTGTACTTCTATGCGTAACAGCCCTCAAACAATACACAAGTCAAGTACCACATTTTTGTGGAGTTTAAAAATGTTTCATTTGTATTCAGTGAGGGATGAGCTCCCGCCCACATTTTCGGCGTGTCTTTTTGAATATGTGACAATCCTCGGAATGGATTTAAGGACGTAATTCACTGAGACATCGAGTCTTGTGTTCCCATCTATACCGGACTTGGCGAGCTTGTCGCATTTCTTAGCTTTATGCATGTTCCGAACAGAAAGACTCGTTTGTCTTTTCTTTATTTTGATAGCATTTTAACATCCTAAAAAGCTACCCCACTAATATAGATTGGTCAAAAATATCTGTTCAGTATTATTTTGTTTGGTACCCTTCAGTTTTGAACGGATAACTTTGTCATCTAGACCGCTTGACGAGCGTTCATTACGTGTAATTTTTGTAACTGTCTAAAGACGGTCATCAACTTGTGTCTTGAAAGTCGTTGATTGTAGATGCAAATTCATACCGTCATTGCTGATTCCTTTCTTTTTTGCAAATTCTGCTATTCCCTTTGAAAATTCGTTATTTAGCAAAAATTATCTGACGTAGAAATTTTTTTTGCCAGGAGGTTTTCCGGTAATAAAAACAGTTTCAATCGTCCTAGTTTGTGCCTGCAAAGATTGAACTCGAGTTATTCTGTTGTAAATTACTACGTATCGCGTGATATGGTGATGCATTCAAAAAAATGATTACGAATCGCACAAAACGTGTGCAAGTGCTCAGTCACCAAGAATACGCACATGAGTATAGACTGCGCTCACTTCATTCACAGTTTAGTGCTTCGGTGCAATACGGTTTGAATGATCGGATCATAAGAAATGTTTTGTTTCTTTTTGTTGCTTGCATTCGAGCACGAACGATCAACTGGATTGTTTTTCCAAGTTTCAATGTACTCTTTGCAATCACTCGTAAAATTTTGACATTTTCACTCTGATTTACAGTGAGACTTTCATTTTTTGGAGGTTAATTTTTCCTTGGATTAGATCGATTAAATGACAGCTACTATAGCTTATTAGTGGTAGGTAGGTTTTTATGCTGACGTGATTGGCTATTATTGTTGCCCTGAAAACTTGAGCATATTGTTTCGTGTTCAAATATCATTTATGGTCCGTTGAGCCCTCGAAGTGTAGCGAATCTGGTTCGTTTTGAATAGTGTATGCCTTCATAGTGACGCATGAAGGCTGCATTGCTTCCACTCCCCAACTAGCTAAGCTGGACAGAACAGATCATGCGACCTCTGTGAACAGGTCACCATCACCTAGCAGCTCGTACGCTTAGCGCCGCCTCCCTCGGGACGAGCATCACAGCTCCATCAGAGACTTCGATATCCATTCACCACTCTCAATTCCAGTTCCCGTCTACTCATTTTGCCTAATTAGTAATAATGCTATTCACGCCTTGTCATTGTTTAACATCGTTCAAATTCGTTATTGGCGTGTAGTCAAGTGTAACTCCTTTCACAGCAACATACGGCTGCTAAGCAACTAACGAACAATAACACAGACGCTTCCCAAATCTCCAAACCAAGTTCCTATACACTTTCTTCATTTTCAACTGGAGCTTATGGAGCATTAGAGCTGGCTGTACCGTTTGTTCTCGTTCGCCTGTGTTATTTGTTCAGCATTAGTTTAGTTTCTGACCAAATCAGTTGCCGGTAGCAATAATTGCTATGTATGATTGTTCTTGCACTGAGTCAATCATCTAGCCTATTTAGCTGTGCATTTCATTCCTTAATTAATGATTGATTAATTGAATACTTTCTGCGCATAAGCAAAATGCTTTGGTCAGTAGCTGGCTTCTGCACGGTTGTTTCAAAAAACTGTTGGTAAATGAAGGCGTTGTGATACGCTGAGTTTCCGGCGGTTTTTTTCTTCAGCCGCCGTGTGTTGTCTCGTGAGCAGGAATTTCTAAGCTCTTGGTTCGTCGGTGGGTGAAGCACATGAATGGCATAAAGCGATCTAACGATGAAAGCGTTAGACAGGAGTTGCTACTCTGCTAAACTGGAGCTCAGCCTGTTCTGCAGCCGTCTTCCGAGGTGGGTGCTGCCGCGCTTCATCGCATGCCAGCTCGTCCAAGTCCTCATGTCGCTAGTGTGTGTGACGCGTCGCATTATTATGCATGATACGAGACCTGCAGTTTTTTTAACGAAACATTAAGTAGCAATAACCATTTATCATTATTACGGAGCTTCCCACGTTTGTGTGAAGCTTCGATGAGGTATGTTGAACAGCCGTTGTTGTGAAGTAATTCGTATAATTAATAATAAAGAGGAATTTTTCGTTCCTGAAGTTATGCTCGAATATTTTAGCCGTCAGAGCAGTAATTGACATTGAGACTTTAGAAAAGAACATAGTTCGAGAATTCTGACAGAGAAAGGTTTACAATTCACAGAAATAAATTTTGCGAGCTCTCGAAAGACCGGTCGACGTTACCATTTATATATGCTTTATTTTATCTGCGGGTGTGACATCACCACAACGCCCCTGTTTGACTTAATAAAGCTTGCTTGAGTTTTGTTATCTGTAGTTCAGCTTCCTTGATTTCATGGTCAACGAGGGCTCAGTGCCCTTTATGGTAAGACTAAAATAATTATCAGATGAGCCTCTCGAGACCATTATTCATAATTTTAAGGAAGAAAATGCCTGCCGTGAAATTTTCATAATCCTAAATTTTGATGCCAGTGCTTTAAGATTTTTTAGAAATGAATGAATCTTGGAATTAATATTCTAAATATGGTCAAAGACTTTGATTACAGTTTGTTACGCAGCAGCATAGTAATCGAAATTGGAACATGTTATGTATAGGGTGTTTTTTAAATACGGGACCCGAAAAAAATCTTTTAAAACTTGTGAAAAATGAACGGAATTTTGAAAACAAAACGGCAGTAGAATCCTTCGATTAATATCTACTATGTGGTACCTACGTATTTATGACACAACAGTCAAAATAAGAATCGGAGGACACAGTAGAATTCATCCTGCTCTGAAACTGCCGTTAAGATAACGAATTGGACAAATGAACACTTGACTTTCATAAGCACTTCATACGACTATAATGGAAGGGACATTGTCTAAGCCCAGCGAAGTTTCAAGAGAGAGTACAACCTGTACTCTTTCTAGGCAAGGGCAATGCTCTTTCCATTAGAGAAGTAAGCGGTGCTTATGAACGCTAATTGTTTATTTGTCCAGTTCGTCATCTTGGCGGCAGTTTGAAAGCGAGATGAATTTTACTGTCCTCGGATTCTTATTTTAACTGTTGTATCATGAATACGTAGGTACCAAATAAAAGATATAAATTTCAGGATTCTACTGCCGTTTTGTCTTCAAAAATCCGTTTATTGTATCAAAAGTTATTGAAAAAATTTTCGGGTTCCTTATTTAAAACACACCCTGTATTTTCGTGCCGCAAATACAAATGTGTAAATCATAATCTTACTGGTGGAGTGAAGCATTGATATGATGTCGTCTAAAGTATTAGGTTACCGCCTTAGTAGGAGGTATCCAATGCACCCTCAAAATTAGTTTTAAAGCCATAGTAAATGATACTCAAAAGTTCCAGAAAGGTTTATGAGACAGGAATGCTGTATAACTTCCTATAAAAAAAATTATTTTCTTTGTTTACGTACGACATAGACTCCAGTCAATGCCCAAAAGCGGTCATAATTGTCATCATCCGAACTGAAGTACGTATTGCAACTGCATTGAGTTAGATTTGGCCTACATGAATTCCCTCTCCTTTAAAATTCGCGATCCATTCAAGAAGATATTATTCTCCACGCAATACTAAAACATAGATCTCTCAATCTTCGAAAGTCTTCTGGAAAGTTCGGGATCAACCTCGCTCGATCTCGATTGCCAGCGCTGCGTTAACTCCTCTTTCTTTGGCCTCCCTTCTCCCCCACAACGAACATCCCAGATGCCTTCTAAAAGAACGATGAATCTTCCTCCCGTTCATTTTACTCCTCTTATTAATTCTCGACTGTCTTCTGGAGAAGTTTTTGTATGAAACATAGTAGCATATGCGTATTTTGATGTCTGCCTTGACTTTTGACTCTTTTAAAACACCACTAGGACACGTTTGTTCCTAACACACACGTTCGACGTTTAGCCGAGGTAACCTTCAGTCAGTTGAATTAGAGTGCACGAGTTGATCTCAAAACAGAGAGAGATAGAGAGAGGACGCTTCCACCTTGTGGTGCGTCGATTAAAGCGTCTACCGCAACAGTGTATCAGTTATGAAAGCTCGTTGTTATCAATGATAGTTATATAATTATCATTCATCACCAGTGAACTGAAAAGTCATTGAAGTATATATCATCACATCAAAATATTATGTATTCAGTCTCATCATCGAATAGTTACTTGAAGTAGCATCGCAATTACAAGTGAATTCGCGCTCTGTGAATCATCAGTTGCGAAGACATTCTGATAGTCACCGTTCAACACTTTTATTTTAATACGTTGAATACTAAAGAATTATCATGAAGTACAAGAAAACTGATTTTTCAGATACATAAAGGGGCTTTTTGCCAAATACCAATTTCAATCATTGGTGACCCCCATTCCCCGATTCACACACCCTCAGGGGGATACAAATATTGTATCTATGGGAATTAGCACTCTCAGGGAGACAATGTGAGGGCCCGAGCTGAGAGTTAGGTAGGACTGGGGAGTTCTAGTGCCCGAAGCTCTATAAAATTTTAGGCCACAATAGCCCACCACCTGAGGATCCCTTTTCAACGATATTTGATATTTGATACTGATTCATTGCTGTTAGATGAAAAAAAAAATTCTAAAAAAGAATTTGAGGACTTTGGCCCTGTTTCTTTGGCACTAGATTTTGAATGTGAGGCTGAATGCTAGAAAGTGCGCAACGTAAATCTCCTTCGGTGCTCAGACTATTTATGTATTTAGATATGATGGCTACAAATGAAAAAGATGCGGTTTCACATAAATACGTGAATCCAAACATCACGAAAATCTGAAGAGCCTTATGTGCGATCAAAGGGTAAACTGTACGGTACTTGGCCAAAATAACTCTAAATCTGAATCATTGAAGTCTTCTTTTGCGGTTGTCTAGAGAGTCACAAGATTCTCTTTTGTTGAAAACATTACTGGGAAAAATCAGGCTTTATTACGGAGGTTAGCGCCCCCCTTGGAATCCACTCATTCCCCTCCAGGGAGGCGCGCCTCCCAGGTTAAGAACCACTGATCTAGACGATGCTTTCTTACGGTGCAAATGACAAAGTTTCCAAGAGGATAGACATTGCAACAAGACAACGAACGAGAACTTTCGACCGAAGACACTGTAGCATGGTTTCAGCTGTCGAAAATAAAGATTATGGTATGGTCAAGTTAGTTGACAAACGTAAATCCCATCGAGAACTTGTGGCGAGCGTTGATACTACTCCGCTCAGTGGGTTACATCTACTGCATCTATTGAAATTGGCGCCTTTGTGAGGAAAATATGGGGTCCTGAACTGAGTTGGGTAGACTTTTTTTGTTGAAATGCTATTGGTTTTTGTTTTGTCAAGAGCCGTCTTTTTTTTGTTCAATGCTGCCCTGTTTTTCAGCACCTATTGTTTTTTCTTCAACTTTCAACTCATCTTGTTTCATAAACGTCCTCCTCAACTCACTCTTTCAATGCGTTGGGGATTTGTACACAAATTCTACGTTCCCTGAACTCCATACTAAATGGTGCTTTCATTCTTCTACTTTTTGGAACACCTTTGTTGTGGTTAGAGCTGCTTAAAGTAACTATTTAATCTCGTTAAGATGCGCGCTTCTTCTGTCAGGAGACCGAAATTTTGCGCTTTAGCACATCACTTGGTATTATCGTCGCCACCGAATTTAAACTTAGGTTAAACGGATCTGGCGAGCATTCGTCGATAACAGAAAAACTGTGGTAACCCTTCATTTTCAAATTAATTGGATTTAAGCATCCTGAGTCATTTCCTTAATTAAATTTTCAAAATTATTTTAATCGGTATAAAGTGCGCATACCTCCTTGTAATTACTAAGGAGCGCTCGCATAAGTAAATAGTTACACTATCGATTTTTCTCTAGATCGAATCAATTACTTGGTCGGATAAGTTATACCAGACGCAACTGGTTGAACATGAACCCTGAGAAATTTTGACTTATGTATGTCAAATGGTTAATCAGAGAAATCGTATTAAATCTGGGTGTAACACTTTTGGCTACATGTTCAAATAATCTTTGAAGTTAGGTCATAAGCAAGTTCACGTTTCATACGGTGGAAATATCTCGTTATGAAATGGACAGTCTTTGGAATTTGTGAATGGAGTATAATTTTATTCAAAAACTTCAAGATCTTTGTCATTTCTTACTAAGATTTTTATCTTTTGTCCGCCAATACGTGTATTCAATGGGCGGACTGAGAGAATGAAACATTTTCGGGAAATATGGCGACTTACGCTAAGTGTGTAATTGTTGCCAGCACACGTATTAGTGTCTTATTAGCCTATGAAACACTAAAGTGGGTTGCAATCATCATATACGAAATCTGTTTTACTTCGTTAGTCCGTCCGTTACGCTTTCGTCCGAGTTCGCGGTATCATGGAAACCGATTTCCTGAGTGTTACATTAAAAAATCACCTGCACATGCATTGTTTTTTTTCACAATTTATATCAATTTTTCCTAATTTTTCAGAAATATATTTAGTCAGAAGACCTTATCTAACATACAAATCTGTCATAAGTCTCGATAGGATCAGCGTCTTTTTTCCATGTTATGTGATAATTCCGCCTCAGAAGCACACAATGGAGCCATAATTGGAAGCTGTTCGTGAAAGAATGAGACTTTACCGGCAAAGAATAAGGAATGAACAACGGCAGGAAATCCTTGAAAGGGAGATGCAATGGCAGCAAGTGAGGCGAGCTGCAATGAACGATATACAACATGAAGAGTACCTTCAGCGAGGCAGCCGAAGAAAGCAAATCATGCGTGGAAATATGGACGAGTAGCAGCAATCGCAGTACCGCGAGCAGCGAAGGAATTTATCCCAGCAAAGAATGCAAAATATGAAGGAGGAACAGCGAGCACAGTACCTAGAGCGACAGAGAAATTTATTTCACTAAAAAAAGCAAAATATGGACGAGGCACTGCAATCGCAGTACATAGAGCGTCAGAGAAATTTATTTCGGCAAAGAAGGCAAAATATGGACGAGGAGCAGCAAACGATTAAGTTACCATAGGTTAGGTAATATTGATGAAATTTTTTCACGGGTCCACGGTTTTTTGTGTTTGACATATTATCAGGATCTGTTCGGTTACTTTATGTTAAGGTAGGATTGGTTAGAATATGTTATGTTAGAATTGGTGAGGTGATGTTGAGCGAATTTTTTCACAGGTCCACCTAGCTGAATGACGACATTGGTTAAGTTAGGTTAGGGTGGGATAGATTAGGAAATGCCAGGTTAGGATAGGTTAGGTAATGTTGACGGAATTTTATCATGGGTCCACGATTTTTTCCATGTTTGACATATTATAGGAACTGTTCGGTGGTTAGGATAGATTAGAGTATGTTGAAATTGGTTAGGCAATGATGACCGGGTCCACCTAGCTTAACAATGGCATTGTCCGTGGAATTTCCACGGGTCCTGCTAGTACATGGCTTAATGGTGTATATTGATGACGCACTTGTGTGTGTCGGTTTACCAAGGTCGATATCCTAAGACGTTACATAAGTCCATTCTTTTTTTTCGCATACTTAGCGTGTCCAGCTCTACGGCATCATCATAATCTTTTGGATTGATACCTTCACTGAAATTCGAATTTATAAATTTTGCCTCCCGCACTCGAAGTACTCATTTAGCTTATAACATTGAATTTGTTACGCGTTTTGGTACCGGATCTAAATATCGATGTGTTGCCATTCTTGTTATCGTTCTTCCCGACCACGTGATGACTAATCAATAACAGTCATAGAAATATTTTCAGAGGTGCCATTGTTAGTTCGGTTTGATTGTTCGGTGTCATTTCTTCGATTGTAGAGCTTTTCCAAAATTTCATTTCGGTAATTGACGTATCGTGGGAATTAAACCCCCACTCTTTTTGTCATCGTTGATAAATTTCCCTTTCAGTGGATTTCCCCTACTCTGAAACGAAGATCAGTAATGTTAGTTATGCAAACCTGGGTTTCATTTTGAATAGTACAATGCTGGAGTTCATCTTGTTGTCATTCTAATGCTGCAGTTTCAAAACTTCGCTCACTAAAAATGCCTCGTGCTCGAGAGATGTAAAAAACAAGTTTCCGTTCTAGTTTATTTAAGATTAAAACTTTGCGTTGCCCATTTTTGTTGTGGAAACGACCAGGAAGTTTTCACGGTGAGATTCTTCTCGCAGTGTGGCTCGTGCAGAGTTCCTCCTGACTGCAGTTCGTGAGAAATGGTGCCACTTGAGGCGCGTGGTGGGTTTCGAAATAATGTTGTACCGAAAGTAAGAACAGTGAAATAAAAGTTGTAACGACCGTATGGGGATATAAAACGTTTGAAAGAGAATAGGGCGATGGAAGGCTCGTGATGCATAAGAAAAAGGTAAACGAACTATCTTTTTGGCAATATGAAAATTTTCAACTCGGCAAATTTAAATATTCTCTTTTTTGAGTTCCATGTTCTCTCCCTCGAGGAAAATAAATGTGAGGGCCCGAGCTCAAAGTTAGGTAGGCCTTCTTTTTGTTGAAATAAAATGTCTTTGTTATGTTAGGGACTATTTTTTTTCGGTTCACTGCTTTCCTGTTTCTCAGCACCTACTACTTTCTTCTTCGACTTTGATCTTATTTCATAATCTTTCACAACTTACTGTTTCTATACCCTTTCTGCATAGATTCCGCGTTCCCTTCAACTCCATACTAAATGGTGCTTTCCTCCTTCCTATCTTTGGATCGCCTTTGTGGCAGATAGAGAGGCTTAACTAACTAATAATCTTATCCTCGAGGAAAATGAGTTCTCGAGCTAAAGGTTAGGTTGACCTTCTTTGTTCTGAAATGTTATAGGTTTTTGTTTTGTTGCAGACGACCTGTTTTCGTTCACTGTTGTTCTATTTATCAGCACCCTTCACTCTTTTCGTAAAATTTCATCTTGTTTCATAAACTTCTATCTCAACTTACTGTTCGATGCATTTTGGGCATAGATTCTGCATTTTTTTAAGTTCACACTAAATGGTGCTATCCTCCTTTCTTTCTTTGGAACGCCTTTGTTGTGGTTAGGAAGGCTTAGACTAACATATTAATCTAATCTTAGTTCTGAGCTGTAAGTTTTCTTTTATTTCAAAATGGTAGTAGGAAATTTTATATTGTACGATTAAATTTTTGCGAGTGAAACAAATAGAGACATGGCAAACTAGTTGTCGTGATGGCCATCTTCTTCTAAGCGGTTCTGGCATACATGTTTCACTATTTTGTGTGCCCAAAAATCAGCAATTGCTGCAGGAGTCTAATGGTGTTCATGATTTGTAGTTAAGTAGGCATTATCTTGCTTCATATTCCTCCTCCTTTCTTGTGGAGTAAACCAGCTTACTGTGTTGCCGACGTCCTGTACGAGTGTCTTTGTTTCTTAGTTACCCTCTTTTTTCCCTTCTTCGGCACATCGAGTTGATTACGCCTCTTCTGTCGACGTACCGAGCTGTGCCAAATGACGGCTGAAGTGTTTCTTGCTCGTGAATCCTCGTCCTCTCAAGCTCCAACTTGACTTAAGTCTGTGATGATCGCTTAACTAACACATTATTGTAAATTGAATTTGGAAGAAGTAACTTCTTAAAGAGAAGGTTGTTGGGAATTTCCGTTTTCAAGTGTAGTGAGAGAAAAATTTTTTGTACGCATTCATGCTTGGGTTTTAGTTAACTTTTGGCTGAAAGGATTATTTGATATTTACGTGGTGGACGAATATATTTGCGTAACAATATTTTTTTATAGATATTAGCCCTTCCATGTAGAAGATCTGAAGTTGCGCGGTGAAGGGTAGGTAGGCCTTCCATTTTTGACGTAGAATAAATGTTTTTCTCTCTTACGGTAAATCTTCAACTTTTGTTTTGTTTCATAAACTTATTTTTCACTTGCTTTTTCAGTGCGCAGAAGATTTCGCGTAATAAACGCCGCGTACATAGATTCCCCTTTCCGTTCACTAGATACTAAACTCGGCTTCTTTCCTCTCCTTGGAACCTTTCCTAATTTTTCATTTGTTTACTTTTTATTATTTATTTTCATTTTAGTCCAGTTTTCTTCGAAAGTTAGTTTCAAATCAAAGATTTTTTGTGTTGTTCGAGGGAGTTCATATTTCGATGTAACCACTCCCTAGGATATCTGGTGCTCGACTTAGCCAATTGCACGTTAGCATATTCCTGCAACACCTTTTGCGAGGATATTAGCAATGTATATCAGGTCTTGAGTATTGGAATATTTCTTTCGTAGCATAAGCTGCGTTTTGAAAACGGTCTTTGAAATGTTCATGTAAGTTACAGGGTTGCCACATCCTTGACAAATCCTTGAATTGTCCTTGTATAAATGAAAATGTCCTTGTTAAATGAAATGTCCTTGCCATGTCCTTGTAGAAATCAATTTATGTCCTTGCCACGTCCTTGTGAAATTTCATTTGTGTCCTTGCCACGTCCTTGTGAAATTTCATTTGTGTCCTTGCTGTGCCCTTATTTATTAATTCTATGTAT
>JACJUY010001226.1:117836-147343 GCA_014220935.1 Platorchestia sp. MABIK | reverse complement strand
TGTATAAAGTAAAAAATTGTTTTTCCTTAAATTGCAGTGAGGTATCCAATTTAGGGTAAATTGTTCATCCACAAGATATACTGCGCAATAATTGACTAAAATTGCGTCACCTTTGCGCCCATAAATATTCTAAATCTTATCTTTTGCTTGCAGACCTTCAGTTTCGTGGTATGTAGTTGCCTTGGCCCAGAAAAAAATTTTTTTTTGCGATTCGATTCATTGTTTCTGGTATTGCTTGCATTTGTTTTACCTTTACATTTGTCTTGGGCCTAGTATGTAACTTAAGAGACTCTTCTAATTCTCATAATATCGTTAACTTGTACTTTTCTGCGTCGCTTACTTCTCTGAAGTGCTTCATTTCTCCAGTATCCGGGAGTTAAAGAATTAGCGTTACAAGTTTTCTTGCCTATATTCATTTGAGCAAATATGATTCCTAAATACCCCAAACAAATTTGTAACGGATCGAGTAAAGGTTGAATTTCTCTGCGTACAGTTCAAATTGTCTCCCATTTGTATTGACAGCTCGTTGGAGACACTAGGGAAACAATGCGCACCATAGACTCGATTAACCTTTGGGGAGATTTTGGCTTCCTTTGTGAGGAATTTTGCTTTCGAAGCATTAAAACGTCGGTGATGTGTTGCTGACACCCACTTTGTGTAGATGGACCAAATACTGTGATACTATAGTCAAGAGAATTCGGACCTAGTGTTGCAGTAGGTCATTTTCCTTCCAAATGAAGAGGGAACATCAGAAGGCATCTATTTTTGTGTTTTCTTTGTCCCATGAGAGGATATCGAGTCTTCCGGAAAGGACCACTTGCGTTTTTCAATTTAGTTTGCCTAGGGTATTAATGACTTCCCTAAAATTAAGTTTCTGTAGTTTTCTGATTTGATTTTGATCCTTTGATGAACGAAAATAAGACATTTTCCTGTTTCAGTTACGACTGCCCACACGATCACCGAAGCCGCGCTTTGTTTACGAGCGCTCACTCTGGTATTCATTTCGCCAGACTTTGACAAAAATAGTAAATTTTAAGCTTTATTGTAGTATGTCAAATTTCATTGCATTTCTGAAAATGATGTTGAGGAGCGTGCCTTGAAGGACGAGAAGAAGCAGTTTCAGCTCTCGTCAAGCGCTGGTCTACTGTGCTCAAAGATACTCGTATATAGGAGCTGCTTCTTTTCAATGTTTGTCTGGCATCGTCGTCAAGTCTTTGTGAGGTATTGTGAACGTGTTCCCAATTGACAAATTATCACTGTAGCCAGATTTAGATCTAAGGGACCTCTTTTCATTCTTTCGAAACATCTCTCTTGCTGATTGTACCAATTTTGTGGTTCAGGCTGTGCAATGCAGACTTTGGCAAACCAAGCCAATTCGTTACTTTTTCGATCTTTTTAAATTACTTCAGTGTTCTTCAAACCTGAAATCTATTTAGTATCGTTGAAGTTTGCATATTCCGTTCAGATTTACTTCTCTTGTAGAGCTCAACTAGAGCTGTTCGTTCATTCGAATCTTTAATCATTGAAAACATAGAGACTGATGAATGAATAAAAATAATTGAATGGTGTAAAGCTGCAATGAAATATTTCTCTTTAACTCTTAACTACAAATTCAAACTCAATAGAAATAATTGTTTGTTCTATTTATTTTCAAATTCGTATCCTAATTTATTTCATGAAGTATTTCTTCTATTACCCAGTAGCAGTTCCATCCCTATTTTGATATCGCTAACAATCTGATGCCAGAGCCTGTCTAGTAACGGTACATGTAGTAATGGAAATACGAGTAAAAAATAACAAAGGTTTCTGAGAAGAAAAGCAGGTGTAACGGTAGAAACTGCATCCTTTGTACAGGGTGCCCATAAAGTCTCTTTACCATTTGAAAAATTTATTGGAAATACCACCGATAAAATGTTTTATTCAAGCTTGTTCAATTGTATTCAGCGTTTATTAAAGTTTTTTATCACATTTTGCAGATGTGTGTTTACGGAAGAGGTGCTGTTGAATGAACCCCTAAAAAATGTCTTCCCCTTAAAAGAAGGTGCGATATGTTTCATGGTTTAATGAAATAAATCGGATAGGCAGACTCAGCGAAACTACAGAACAAAGTATGGAAGACATCCATTTTCACTTCCGTTAATTCGTGCATGGTACAAGAAATTTATGGAGACAGGGACAGTGTTAGCCATTGGCACTACTGATGAAACTATGCTACAGCGAACATGGCAAGAAATCGAGTACCGTCTCGGTGTGCTTCTTATAAATAATGATGCCCGTGAAGGGGTCTGTAAAATAACGTAAAAAACGTTAATAAACATTGAATACAGTAGAACAAATCCTAAAAGAATATCCTATCTATTGTATTTGTAAAAAAGTTTTGAAATATTAAAGATACTTTATGGACACCATGTTTTCTTTCAGTTCTCTAACAATTCAAATATCATGCTTCAGTTCAAATTCGTCTCTCACTCTTCCATTCCATATTTGTTTCACTATCCTCCAGTCCACATTTACATCTTACTTCTCCAGTCCGCATTCGTCTCTCACTCTTCCAGTCCATGTACGTCCCTCAGTTTTCTCATCCATCTTTGCCTTTCATTTATTCGGCTCATTCCAATACCTCAGTCTTACATTCTATCTTTGTTTCTTTCAACTTCCAACCCGTCTTCGTCTCTCAGTCATCCAAGCTATGTTTATTTCTCACATTCCTGTCCGTTTGGCTGCAGTCGTGCGGTACACGACACCCGACATCACACCCACCAAGTTTGCTGCAAGCCTCACCTGCTCTCAGAGATGCTCAGCGGTCCTGCACTAAAGGTGACGCGCTTCCCTAAATTGCTCGCATCGAACCGCCAAGTCTGCCGTCTCGCTTCTCCAAGCGCAAATTAAACACGGATCAGACCTGAAGTGTTTTAGAAACACTCGCACGCCCACCTAGTTGAAGAGGTGGAGCTGGAGCAGCCAACCTGGCAAACTTGCCAGCAGTGCTTACACTCTTTAGCATCTTAGAGAGATTGAAATAAGCCATAGCTACTGGGATAGTGATGAAAGCTTCTGAATGGGAGTTGAAAAAATCGTGAAGTAGTATTATATTTATATATATGTTTCCATGTAGAAGGAAAGAAAATACTCAAGCAATAACTTCAAGTAATAAAACTTGTTAACTGGGGTTGAGACTCATTCTTTTTAACATAAGCTGAAAAGATTCTTGGTATATAAACATTTCTCGGGTCCACACGCTACAAGGAAGGCGACGCGAAGTCAAACATATTGAGGTAAATTATGAAATTCACAACTAATTGAATTTAATTTAATCACGCATTGACTATTTTTGCACTGCATGAGCAAATTTGTTTTAGTGCAAAAGGTACGATGGGAAAATTTGTAATCTCTCTTCTAGCTAGATGATTTGTCTTGGAAATTAGCGAATGGAAATCAATAAATTCTACCAAATCGGTAATTTGGAATCCACCCAATTTTTTTGTGGGTAAAAACGAGATAAAGCGGTTTGAAATAGATTAGGGACATTTTTTTGCTTTGCGTTACTACTTGATGTCGAAGTTAGAAAATTCATTTGAGTTCTTGCTTCTGGAATCATATTCAACTCAACGATTAAGACTGACTAGATAATGATGCTTATTCAGATATAAGAAAAACGAAAAACCAGCGATGTAGCTCATAACATGAACAAAGTAAAAAGAGTTAGGATATTTCTGCCTTGGAAACAACTGTGCTTGGAAAAATGGAAATTTTAGCTAATTTTTAGGTAATACTTATTAAGCATTTAATGATGGCAGCTTCTACGTATGAGCATATTTTATCAATTGATCTCATAAGTTAAATTTTTCGAAAAATTTTCCAAGATTAAAAAATTACTAGCGCTGAATAATTATGTGTGCGCAATTGGTAAAATTAGGTAAAATGTTTAATGATTTCTCTCCAATTTTTCTAGATGAAGCATGAACAATGGAGAAAATGCTTGTTCTGAAATCTGTGCTTATGGTGAAATTGTTAGCGACACTGATAACTGCAAATTTGTTTATTAAACATAGAGTACTAGCAGTTCGGTAGTTATCGGTCGTAAAGAATACTTGACGAAATCTAAATGCTTCATAAGGTTCAGCATGTATTTGACACTCACTTCATGACACAATGTATGAATTGAATGGTGGTCAATTCTCAATATTTAGAAGCTAAATCTTAGACTGTATCTGTATCATGTAAATAGAACATTTTTTTACCAGTAACAACCAACATTGATGAGAATTAAACACCCTTTGTTCTTCGTTCACTCACTGAACGAGCTGTCTCGCCATTTCTTTAACAGAAAAAAGTTTAGTAAATTGTTATATTTCTCGATTACCTCTATCTTTGTTTTGAAAATGGTTTCGCGTTCGAAAGCTTCATATTTAACGTTTTCTAAGGTTGTCCTTTCTCATTACCTTGAGCAATCTCACACTAGGTTTCTCACACTTCACCTGAATTATAATCAGGTCAGTTTAATCATGAACGTATTTAATTGTTCTTGAGCAATAGAAGAAAATCAGCTCATGACGATGCAAGAAAAATGTATTTCCTTTCCGCATTTAACCAACTTTTACATTATTATCTATCTCCTACAGTGTTATCTATCTCCTATCTTGTTATCTATCTCCTATATTATTATCTATCTCCTACATTGTTCTCTCTCCTACAGTGTTCTCTATCTCCTACAGTGTTATCTATCTCTTATCTTGTTTTCTATCTCCTATATTATTATCTATCTCCTACATTGTTCTCTCTCCTACAGTGTTCTCTATCTTCTACAGTGCTATCTATCTCCTACAGTGTTTTCTATCTCCTATGGTGTTATCTATCTCCTACATTATTTTCTATCTCCTACAGTGTTATCTATCTCCTATAGTGTTATCTATCTCCTACATTGTTATCTATCTCCTACAGTGTTATCTATCTCTACAGTATTATCTATCTCCTACAGTGTTATCTATCTCCTACAGTGGTATCTATCTCTACTGTGGTATCTATCTCATACAGTGTTATCTATCTCCTACAGTGTTATCTATCTCCTACAGTGTTATCTATCTCCTACAGTGTTATCTATCTCCTACAGTGTTATCTATCTCCTATAGTGCTATCTATCTCCTACAGTGTTATCTATCTCCTACAGTGCTATCTATCTCCTACAGTGGTATCTATCTCTACAGTGGTATCTATCTCCTACAGTGTTATCTATCTCCTACATTGTTATCTATCTCCTACAGTGATAGCTATCTCCTACAGTGATAGCTATCTCCTACAGTGTTTGACGCTTGATTGGGTGGTTGGTGTGCCTTTCGTTTCTTCCACCCTGTTAGCTGTAATATTGAACTATACAATACATGTTATTTATCAATAAAAATGTCTGGAAGGCGCACATGTAGGAGAGGTAGGTAAGTACGTAGGGGGCAACAATCATATTACTATACTAGCAGGGCCTCTGGAAATTCCATGGTCAATAATATTCAGATCAAATTTTATATGTTTGGTAAATCATGGAATATTGCACTTAAGGATTATTACTTGACGGTGGTTCTGTTGGAGTATGCTATAAACAGAAAATTCATAATGGAAGTGTTTGTAATTCGACATGATTCAGATTTCAAGTTACAACTAAAGCAATGTAAAATTATCTTGCCTCAACGTTATACTATTTATCCACAAATACTATTTTCGTAACTGTTCATTTAGCACGTTTACCCTGTTCACCTGTGTCAATTACTTCACCTTTTATGTTCTTCGAGTTACGAACGCGTGAAAATACAACCTGTGATTTTCCATAGCTAAACACAGGCTTAGGGCAGTGTAAGCAAACTATGATAAATGGTTACCATTGACTAGTGTTTGTCGTCATGGCACAGGACAGTGCCACAGTAAATTACCTTGATCACTGATTAAGAGATATGGCCGCTTCATTTGTTGGGAGATTCAGTCTTGGAATCAAAACGCGTCTGCCCATCAACTGAAAGCATGTATGAGTTGTTTCAATTGAATGTAAATGACTCCGAATCTGGTATCATTCCAAAACTGGCACCGTCCCAAACCTGATACCAATCCAAGCTTGGTACCATTCCACACCTAGTACCGTTCCAAGTCTGGTACCAATCCAAGCCTGGTACCATTCCAAACCTGGAACCATTTCAAACCTGGTACCATTCCAAACCTGTTACCTCTGCATAAGCCATTTCTATTGTTATGTCGGTAAGAGGCATTATTATTGATTTTTGTTTCAATTCGCATACGTGTGGCGGCTTCCCAGAAGGTGTGAGGGAATTTACAAACTCAACTCAATGTCTGTCTGCTCCTGTAGGCTTATTGGTGAGGACTTCGTCTGTACTTTCCAAAGGAAGTGTTCGTAAGACTTCGTTATTCAGTGAAACCCAATCTGCTTTCGCTGGTGACAGCATCATTCTCGTTTTCTTTTGTTCCTAAGTTGCATTGGTGAAATTGCTTCCACTGTGGAATCATGCTCGCGTAATGCAGCTGAAATTTCAAAAACACTTTCGTCGTTGCCGATGTATCGTTCAGTCCGAGGAGTTGTACTATTGCGCACTTAAGAACAATGTTGAAGCAATCTGTTAGCGAAACCTACTTCATGGTCTCATATTTTGATGTCATTTTACATTTGCTCTTGGTCCATGTTTACACTTCTTTCGTGCGGAAGCAGCCGATTATGTTGAATGTTTGCTGACGTTGATAGATCTTCTCTCATGGCAATTCTTTGTTTTCGATTCGACATATATTTTGTTCCAATATCTGTCTCCTTCAGTGTTATCTGTCTCGTACAGTGTTATCTATCTCCTACTGTGTTATCTGTTCATTACTCATTCCTGCTCTTCTTTACAGTTACCTTGCTTTCGCTTTTTCTATTATATCTGTTTTTAGTTTCTACCTAAGTCTAGCTTTGCGTATATTTTAGTATTCTTTGTCACTCAGCTTAGAGACGTGTGCCCTGAAAATCCAAATTGAAAATAAGAGGATCAGAAAAAGCAGTAATGAATGGAATTATTCTTTAAGAAACAAGAATGTAGGCGATGAAGCTCTATTTGAGAGCCAATTCCTGAGTTCGTTTAGGCACATAAAGCTGAACGATATCCGAGTTACTTTGCAGAACATTGTGGATGTACATGAATGAATAAATATTTTTTGACCTTTTATTTATGGAATATGTCAGAGCAAAAGTTTACATACACCTACAACATATGTAAATGTCGAAGCATAGAGCTTACAAATTCATAAGTGTATGTTAGGAGTTACTTAGTTTTAATTCGTAGAGATACAGCATGCTAAGTCAATCTTTGCATAAAAATGGAAAGAATGTTGCTCGGCATGACTGCGCAACAAACAGAACACGAGCAGAATTATGAAATAGACAGCTGGACCTAGGAGAAATTCTGCTGTTATTTTTATTTATTTAAAACTTATCTTTTTAACATTGAAATATTTTTTCGCAACTATTCCAACCAATCGTAACTCATTCAATCATAATAATCTAACCAAGCTTAGCCTAACTAATCCTTACATCCTATCGTCTGCTCACCTATTGTACCAACCATAATGCAGCCTAACTTAACCTACACACAGGGTGACCGGCACTTTGTTGAACAATATTTAAAGATAAGGTTAGGACCGTTAATATGAACACTTCTTCCTCAATTACTGTGAGGTCGAAAATGCTCCGTTGAAGAGTTACAAGGACTTGAAATTTGAAACGTATTGTAGAAAAAATAGTACTCTGAGAGTATGAGTTAAATTAAATAAATAAGTTAGGAAAGCATATTTATTACGAACACAAGAAACCGAACACTCAGAATAATAACAGAATAGCCTCTGCAAGGATTTATGAAACTCCTCGTGTCTTCGACCACGTCCGGCAATCTTTGCGCTGATGTCTGACCGCCTGCATCGCAACAGATGGGCGTCATGTTGAATATAATGTGTAAATAGCCAAACTAATTTAAAATCTGTTTTTTTATGCTCATTATGATTAAGGTGGTAATTTTGGATCTTGTGTTTGTGTTTATAATGAAAATATTTTTCTAACTTCTACAACACCTGTCATTTTCCAACCACTCTCAAAGTACGAATTTTTCTCCGATACGTTTCGAATTTCAAGTCCTCATAACTCTTTAACGAAGCATTTTCGATCACACGGTCATAGAGAGAGAAGTATTTTATCAACGGTATCCACCTAATGATCAATTTTGAGCAACAAAGTGCCGGTCACCCAGTGTGGCGCTCTATCCTGAGCTGAGCTCACGGATCCGAACCTAACAATGAATTATTTTCAGTTGATTGCACTTACCGACAGTAACTTGACTCAACAACGACGGATGATACCTTCCGGCTGTCAGCCGTAACTATGATACCGCTTGAAGCTCAAAGCGTAACGTTCGGAACGTCGGAAGCACCAACACGCGCGCACACACAGACCGACAAACACAAGCAAAGTTTTAAATAGATCAATGAATTAGATCTAATGATATTCTTTGGCAATAATTATGAGTCTATTCCTGTTGCAGAGTCGGGGTACACAAGCAATTTTGCTCAACGATGTTGAATGATTTTTATTCGATTCAAAGATAAAATTGAAGATTTTAATCGACTCCTGAATTAATATTGATGTGCACAAAAACCTCCCATACTCGTCCAAAGCTAAATTTTCTCTAGTCATAACAAAGAAAAGGATTAAGTTGGCAATTCTTTTGGGTGGGTTTATTGAGGTCTTATTGGACTGTTGAAGTAAGCTTTGAGAGCAGCGGCGTTTGTATAGGTGCTCATTAGAAAGCAAGCGGCGCGGACCTTTGTTAGCAGCCGTATCCTCTCCCGAATTTATCGGCTAATTAGAAGTCGCAATTAAGGTTTGCAAAATACGTTAAGCTCGACTAAGATGCTCTCCTCTTTTAGTAATTGGCATCAACTCCAAGTAAAAAGGAAAGCATAAATTCTAAGGTCGCAACAAGAAAATGGCCGCCTAATTGTCCATTAAGCTGCTCGAAAAAAGGCTTTTTTGCTCTCCTGAATAGAGTTTTTCTAGCGGGAGGTGCGCTGGAAAGGCGAGGCTTCCAAAAATTAGCTGCGCTGGAAATCTAACGACGGAGGTCGCTTTGAAACCATCATTTCTCATTATTTTCAGTTGAACAATGAATTTGCCTGCGCAGGGGTGGACTCTATTATTTTTCTGTAGTTCAGCAAGCAGCAAATGATTCACACCTCGGTCCTCTAATTGAACTAGTGGTCAATCAAAGCTGGGGCTCTCGGCCTGAAGAGATCCTTTGACTTAAGGCGTAAACCTACGAGTTCTTTTTTTTTATCACAGGCGATTCAGCAAGCAGCTCATTGTAATAATACATTCACGGACTTCGAAGTTCTCTAAATGCTGGCGTGGTTGCATTCGAGAGATGTGCGACTTGACAAGATAATGAGTGAGAAAAATTTACGAAAGAAAACGTGCTCAGTGTGATTAAGATGCAACTAAATATCCAGGAAATATTCTCTACGTAAAACATCATAATCCCATGTACTGAAGCGGGTTCTCTCTATATCATGAAAATGTACATCTTGCGTTTCCTCGTTGGTGTGTAAAAATTTTTCAGTCTACGCGTGTTCAATCCCACACACTCATAACATGCAGACGAGCGCAGGCAGTGGTGCCACCACGACCAGCCCAGTCATCTTTAAGATTGAGGCCGTACGGTGACCTGAAATTAACGTCCTGCATTTCAGGTGACCTGACATCTGCGAGCGTGCCTGGCACGTTTCCTGCGGCACGGAAATTCCCTCGAAATGTCTTCCATAAGTGAAGTGTTGCGTGCACGTGCGGTTGGTAAAGGGCATTTGCTTCTCAACTGAACTTCAGAAGCTTTTTGCCATCCCAGCACGCTGTGTGGCATGATGAATGCCTTGCCTGCCTTTGAACTTGCCAAAGCGGCTTTTGGGAGTTTTGCGTCTTTGAACTCGAAACCTTCACTTTGGAATTCTGTTCACGGAAGAGACTTTGACCATGTGCTCTCGAAGTTGAATCATTTTGATATTTTCACGTCGAGTTGGGACCTTCGTCGCTAGGTCCTGGAAACTTTTCGAGTCCAAAGCGACTTCTTAGCATAAATTGTCAAATTAGCATTCCAATTACCACAGGTTTCTCAGAGATGAAAACTGTGAATAATTCAATTACTTCAAAATGCCACTTCCTCTTAGTTTAAAATTCTATGCATGAAATAGCGATTCAACTTATCAATTAAAATAGCTTTGTCTTACTGAGGTGAGCTTGTTAACATATATGACCTGCGGTAGCCGACTTCTGGCCGTAGCATATTTTCAGAGAATATTCACCAGTTATCACATAGACGCAAGCGTACTCCATGTATACCACGTTTTCCTTTTAGTACCACGTCTGTTAAAGGGGTTAATTTTGTAGCCTGTTTACGTTACTCCAAAACCGAGATTTGATTAGCGATCTATTTTAGTTGGAATTAATATTCACTTTTTGGTGACGTACTATCTTTCGTTCCGTTCTTATAAAAGTCGCCCAGTAAAATTATTTCGATGGAGGCTGTCTAAGTAAACTTTGCTGTTGCATGTCACACGGGGTGCGTGGGAGTTTCGTTCAATGACATCACCTGTTTCACAACTTCCAGGCAAATAATCACTATTATAAAAGGAGCCGCGTCCGTCCGTCCGTCCGTCCGTCCGTCCGTCTGTGCGTCACACCCACCAGCCGAAAGTGTGTGATGAGCGTATCTGTGATACAAGCTTCATGAACTCCACAATTATTTTCGGTACATTAACCCAGCAGATTCAGAGTCGGAATGAACATCACGTGTATTGGTAGGTTAGATTAGGTTGTAAAGAATATCAGCAGTCGAGACTGAGGAAAGTATAGGAATGGTATAAGATAGCATAGAAAATCGTGGGAAAGCCATGTTAGCGCTCAGTTGTCTGCCACTTAATCACGCTGTCAAGGAAGCCTAATGACTATTTTTGTTAGGAGTTTCACCAGTGCACAAGATTAAGAGTATTTTAATCGCGGGTTCTGTTGGGTTGGACAAATTTGATTTTGATCATCTATAGTATATTTTTTGGGAAATTATTGATTCCAGTCATTTATGACGGGTCACGTACACCAAAAAACCTTACACCTCGACCTTCTCGCAGTGCCAACAGCGTAACATCACCTTCTCCCCCTCCCCCCTTTCAAAAAAACAGGGGTGTACTAGTTATTATAACAATAGATTTTTTGTCAACAGCATCTACCTAGCCTGACTTTATGGAATAAAGAGAGTTGTACCATGAACTACAAATTTCACAAATGTATTGTGAAATTTTACTCAGACGACGAACTATGTTGTCAATGAGACTCCAGAGGATCCTGATTTTTTAAACGACTGGAAATATGATTGTGATTGAAGCTGCCTATATTTATTAGATAACAATCCAGTATCAATTGGGATGGCTCATTTTAGAAAATATTTTGCAACTGAATTTTGTGAGTAGAAACACACAATATATAACTTATTGCCAGTGCCCCCGCAGTACATTTAATGAAGCTTTAAGCAATAATTCTTCAGTACATCAAGGAGAACTCAGCAAACACAATGAATTATCAGGGTATCTAAGTCATCGTAAATGACGCCGGTATTTTCAAGTTAGTTCTGTATTTATCCATTGGTGAACACCGTTTATAAAAAGAACATACGATCGTTATCCATCCTGCATTAGTCACGAATATTACGATATGTTTGAATTAGGATTAAATCGACTTCCTGATGCCGTCTAACTTAAAAATGAAACCTTGGGAAATTGTCATAGAAATAATACATATATCAGATGAAAAAACCATCATCATAATTTGAAAAATGCTTGTGCCATTGAATTTTTATACAATAGATAGAAATACTGTAATTTTTCTTGCTGGTCGACGCACTCCACAACGTGCTGAAACATTAATGAAATTGCTCTCGGGATGAATTGAACTTCATCTTTTATGATGTCAGGGGTGAGTATGAATAGCAGAAAATTGTTGGAAGATCGCATGAAACCTTTTAATTATCTTTAAATAGAGTTATGAAATTCATTTAACAAATATACTTATTCAATTCCATGAGATGTTTGGCAACCACGGCTTCAAATCGCAGTCGTGCTCAACTATAGCTGCGGCACGTAGCAATTTCAGGGAAATTTCATCCCATTCACAGAAGAAAGAGGATTTTAAATTTTAAACAGAATGACGGACCAACGAACATGTTCTAGACTCATGCATTCATTATACCGAAAAATCCTTGGGATTGAGATCTGGCGAACAGGGATTCATCATTTTATTTGACTGAAAATAGAGTTAATTGTATTTGCTTGAGGCTTGGGGGAAATTCCCGGTGTGTGCAATCGGCTCATCTTGCTGAAAGTTCTTCAATTTACCATTTGTAAAATGTTAAGGAGAATCAAACACAGGCCTAGAATGTCATTAATGTTTGTTTTCACAATGATTTTAAGATTTGATCAAACAAAATAGGGGGAGAGAGAAACCTTGATGAGAAAATGACAGCTCCAACCACAACGAAAGCTGGTTTTGAGATGTGACAATTTTTCCATTCAGTTGTAATTACAGGAGTATTTTTCTCAATGATGCGATCATTATGTCTTTGTGAGGCATTGCTACTGTGGATAACTCTTCAGACCGAACGGTTTCACTTGCCGTGCCTCTTTACATCTCATTAAATACAATTTCTCCTCTATCTATTCTTTTCTTCATTTGGCCCTGGTGAGAGTTTGCTTCGTTTGTAAATGGAAAGAAAACGCTCTCAAAGCGTCGTGGTTAAACCTCTTCATTGTTCTGGACTTGGTTCCACACTCTTTTAATATCCTCTTTGAAGACCTCATCGGGTTTCTCCTGATCCGCTCTCGGTCAGCCGAGACAAGAGATGCGGTTTCTTGTGACTGAGGTCTTCCTCTCCTAGGCCGATCTTCGAAGATTGTTCAAATGCTCTGTATTATCTTATTAACAGTCTCTTCACAGTATGGAGGGAACGCAGAATCTATACACAAGGTGCATAAAACATTAACTGTCTCTTCACGCTTTATGCCGCTCGACCGAGCTCCAGACTGTTGATCTTACGATCCTAAGGCTTTGCAATCTAAGGAGCTATATATGGGATCCTGCAAGGAACATTTCAGCTATAATTCCACTTTTCAACGCTAACTTCACTTGGCTCGAAATTCAGTATTGTTAATTTATCATTATACGGAATCTTTGGATGGCAAAAGTTATTATGCATTGGTTTGTCAACAGGAGGAATAATTAAAATTTCTTTGCCTAACCAGTGAAAATAAGCAAAATTTTGTATTGAAAATATAGCATAAAAAATGTGCATTCTAGTCGCCGAAATAGATGTGATGTTTTTAAGATATGTAGTACTGCTATTGATTTGTTAGTGCTGTGATCTATTGAACTGTTAAGGTACATGGCCTTCTGCCATTCAGTTGTGTACTCTCGCCGGCATATATAATCGCATTTTTTTTTAAGTTTAGAGGAAATATATATTCATTCAGATTATCAAGCAAGCAGTTTAAATGAGTATAATTTTTTCGAATCTCTTTTTTTACTGTGCTAAAAACAATCGAAATTGAATTTCAACTTATAAAATCCACGGCCAGTGGAAAATAATGCCATTATGTATCGTTCAAACACCTCTTTTACGTAGGCGGGGAAAGCAAGGCAGCCGCCAATTAAGCGAACAACCAAACAGACAAACAAATAAACATTATGCAAGCAACAACTTTAATGTTATAAGCATAGGAAATTCTTTCATTTCCATATTATGATTAGCGAACATGTTTAATAATGAATAACAGAATTTGGCAAAGGAAATTGAAGAAGATGAATCATCATTTGGGTTGTTAATACATAAAATAGATAGCATTCCTCGCCGACTCCTTGAGCTACACGAAATGTGTGATGGAAACAGTCGTTCCTACTTTTTGAATTTATCTTACATTAATTTTCCATGAATGGACACCAGACAAATGCACCCATCCTTACTATACTCGTGAATTAAATGTCAAATTTTACCAGTTCACAACTCATAAACCAGATACGCTCATCAAATACTTCTTGCTTTACTTTTCAAACGTTGCGTTGTGACGCTACGTTTTCAAGCTTTTAAATGAGATAGTTAGGGTGATAATTGGACAATTAAAAGTTCCTAATACAACACACGCGTAGCGCTGAAACCGAAATTCTACACGGTCAAAACATGTGCGGCCTCAGGCGTTCGCGCCACCGCGACAGACGAAGCTGTTTATACCATCCCGCCATTCTACAAGTTAAACTCTGAAACTCTAGCATATGGCTAAACGTGTTGAGGATTTTATCGATACGAGGATTGATCACGTTGAGGATTTTATTAATAAATTTCAGCGAGTATCAAATTTAAATCATAATGATCTTATTTACCTTTTCAGAGAACTTCAACTATATTAAGTTAGTTCACTGTTGTCGCCATCAATTGATAGTTGCGATAATCTGCATGCATTTTAGACATGTTGTTTTCGAAATTGACTTCTATGTGATATAATACAACCCAAATGCTGTCCTGGGATTTGGGCTCTGTAAGGAACCTATTTCAATTCGTGCACTGCACTCCCACCGATTGGCCGAGGTCCACGCGTCAGTAAATGCGCACTGGGATCCTTTCATGGGACCGCCAGTACTGGCCTGGCAGTGGCCGCATAGTGCCCAGCGATAATTTGCAACCCATATCACCGCTCTCCGATTGATTATGGACGCCTTTCAATGAGCCTTGCAAGCAATGCACTTTATAGTGCAGGAGTGCGACCCAGGTTTTGAGGAGAACCCGCTACAACCTCGGAGCTCCCATGTATTTCCCTGCGAGTCAAAAATGACTCCCGGTAATAGATTTCGAATGGGTTTTAAGAACCGTAAAAAAAAACGAGTGAAAAACGCCCACAGGGTTCTACTCTGTAAATTGAATACGCATACACTACGTAAATGAAAAGTTCTGTTTTATTTTAATCTTCAGTTGCATTGATGAAAGTTTATTTTCGTGTCACCTTATCTGAAATAAGAAAAAACAGAAGAAAAAAGCAAAAGAATTCGATCTGTTGATTTAGAAGCAACTTTCACAAATCAATGATAGCCCTAACTTGAAAAAGACGCTGTATTTCAAAGGCTGGGCAACACTAGTCTTGGCGTATTTACAAAGTATATTCGAAAGTTCCAGGCATTGAAAAATTACGCATTATGAGCATTATTATTTATTATTACTATCACAAAGGACGCAGCCAATAACAGAAGGACTTATACTTCGCACAGCACATCGATGCAGGAATTTTTTCATTATGGCATTGAGGCCTAGTGTGGCACGAATGAAAATGAAACTGAGTATTCACATAACAATAACAACCTAGAATTTCCAGCCTAGAATACTCCAGTCATTTTAATGATTGCTTCAAGTACCTGGAACTTCCTGCGCTACCGACTCTCTTTTTGGAAGTTCATTGTTCAAAATACTTAAAACTTACTAAAATTCTGACTTCTCCAAGAAACTTTTCGTCATACACTTTTCATTTAGCATTACTTCATCAAATTCTTCTCACATTAAACAGGGTTAAAAACAAATATATACGGGCATAATCGTTTTATTTTATTTTGATTACCGCCTTTGAACACAGAAAAAAACATCGAAATGATTTAGTGATAAATTTCAATAGTTTTAAAATTTCTCAGCTAAAGGAACCGCTAGGCGTTAAAAATATAAAAGTTAATTTTTCAAACAGGACTTTTTTGAAATTCTCGTATATCATTTTACTTATGATTCAAAACATAGTTTTATTCATTGAATTAATTAAATCTTAGTTTCTCAGGCACGTTCACAGGTGCACAGCACAACAAGTCCCAGGTTAAACTAATAGCATTTCATGGAAGTCGGAACCTTTTCTTTCGCAAAATGAATCCGTAAATACATACGAGACTATCAGGACACAACCACCGAGGGAATTCAGGTAAGTAGACTACAATGTTCGAGCTGAGCAATGTTCAAGGACCAGAATTTGGGCCGCACAGAGTTAGCGGTCACAGAACATCCAGTGGGTGGCAACTGATAAGCAGTGTTGGCAAAAGAGAACCGTCCCTATGGCTGCTGTAGAGGCCAAAAGACTTCCAATAGCGAAGTGCAATAGGAAAATACGTAAAGGTAAGTTCACACAAAATAATCACAGAATGTAGGAATAAATTTCAGGGAGTATCAAAATTTAATTTTAATGTAACAATTCTGCAAGTTTATAAATTTACCTCTCACAATCTGTTCTTCAGTCCCACAAAAGAATCTGCAGTTAAGAGCAATTGAAAAGATTACAGAAACGCCCTTCGAAAGAGAACTGGAGGAAAATACTGGAATTATTTCTATAGAGAACTTTGTATAAATAAGCAATATAAACGCTTAATTCAGTTGACGTAAACGAGTTTCTAGTACAATGGCGTCGCAATGCACCTGAAGCTTTTATCATGCTGTGTACGAGGTGAAGTCAAGACAGTGCGATTAATGACAATTTAGCAATATAAGCTTAGGTTAGTATTGATCAGAAAAGTAGTTGCTCAAAGTACCCAGTAGTAGCTTAAAGAGCTAGTGAGAATAGGGTCTAGTTTCACTCTAGCAAGGCAAGGGTTAGCCCCTTTTGAGGGCAGTGAACCCGTCCCAAAAAGAAATGCTAATGTTACTGAAGGTTAGGGACAATAATTAATTTTAGATAGAGAGTTCATGCAGACGTGCACTGACTATGCAAAATAAATAAGTCAAGCGAAAAACCATTTACTCAGAGAGCAGATTTGGAACAACTGCTGGCCTAGAGCTGTCCCGATGCCACTCGATAGCTCCTCACGCCAGACAATACAACGCACTGCTCAATTTTATTAAGCACTGCAATCGTACTTGTTATTTTCTTTATAAAAATTGCCTGAAAACTACAGTAATGCTGCTCTCGTTATGCACCCTCAGCAACGAAGCAGCTCTTTACAGTTAAAGTGAGAACGTCAGACGAAACTGCTGGTAAATATCCATTCAATTTCGACACCGAATTTAGGCTCCAACTGACGACCATCACTACGTGACGATGAATATAATAATTCCATTGTCCCGTTTTCCTCAAAAGAAAATCGCAAAACAGCTTTCTTTAAGCTGGGATACCCTTTTAGAATTTCTTATCTAACAATAATTACAATATAACTTGTGTTTAATATTTAAAAGTAAACTCGAACTTCACATGCTCTGAAATTACTGGGCAAATTATAAGTAATTGATTTCAAAAGAAAATGAAAATTAAACGAAATGCCGTTTTCTGTACTAAACTTTGAACAATAGAAAAAATAGTACTTTCAGCAAAAAGTGACCTATAAACAAGTATGTAGTATGGGGTACGTATGTAGACATATGTAGTATGTAGACAAGCAAGATGTGTAGACATGCAAGTATACATGTGTACGCGTATGTGAGTATAAATGCATATGTGTTTATCCTTTGGAAAAAAACAACACGTGAGGGCTTTTCGGTCCTCATACAGTAACATGGAGGGTCATTTCAAAGTCCGTTATTTTGACTAATCAATAGACAAAAGGCTTCGATCGATTTGCCTCACTTTTCAGTAAGTGTTTTAAAAAGTGATTTTAATAACTTTTATTAGTATGAAAAAAATCACTCTACAAAAAAAAGTAATGAGCGATTGAAAAACCCTGTGATAAAACGGCTATCTAACGTCACGTTGACGTCACATGATGTCACCTTCTTGAAAATGAGGTGTAAGTATCGTAGTCAATAAATTCAAGTTACGTTGTACTAAGTTAGGTAAAGTCAGGTTATAGGATGGGTTAAGTTAAGTTAAGTTAGGTTAGGTTAGGATAGGATAGATAACTGCAGGTTAGATCTTTTGAGCTTATTTCGAGTCAGCATTAAAAAGTTAAAAACAAGTTGAATTTCATTTTTTCAATGACTGAAACAGTACCCTCATATCCTAAAGTCCTCCAAATGTTTAATTTTGATAATATCTGCACACATGCAGATTTATTGCCAATGTGTACGGATATATGAAGAAGAGTAAACTAAAATGTTGTTATTTTTTCTTGTTTCACTTCTTAATTAATTTATTCCTCTCCTGATTCGTTGCCATAGAAATCTCATAGGCATCCTTGCGAAGAATAAATCTTTTGCACCTGCCAAATCTGCTAGTGTGCTCAAAACAGTCCGAAGAAGGGGGTGTATACTGTGCTGATTAGCGCAGAAGTCTTCAGTTTTGTAGTGAGGCTGTTATCACCGGGAATGATATAGGTTTATTGAGAAAAGACCGGTACCAAATATGAAACTCTTTCGATGAATATGCTAATTTCATCTTCTGCCATGTATCACGGTAATTTTTCATCCACACACAGTAAAAATTGTTCAAAATTAGCTGAGGTGCTCAAATGAGAAATGCTCATCGATAAAATATGTATCGATTGAAAGTAATGGAAAAATCAAAATGAACCAACTTTCCTCCTAGGTCATCACCGAGGCCATCATTTAATGGTTTAAATGTTAAATTAGTGCAAATCTATTATTCTAAGTTATAATAAATTTGTAGAAGTAATTACTCGGGAAAATACTGTTGATGAATTCACACAATAAATGAGTGTCTCACGTGCAAATAAGCTGTGCTTGTATATGTTTAGAATAACCTCTGCAAATTTGAAGAGACAGTTATGAAACTCCAGCAAAATTTTTCCACAAATAATCATCCTTTGAGAATTTCCCTTCTCATTCACCATCATGAAGGGAATCCCGCCTGCGAAAATACCACTAACGAACACAACTAGGAAGGCATTGCAGTGCCGGCAGCGCAGCGAGCCATGAGACAGTGCCGGGAGGAGTGTCGGAGTGCACTGCGGTCCTGGGATTTGGATTGCATTAGGCAGCCTCTGCGGGATTTCTTATCAGCGACAGCTGCGCAGCGTAGCAGTGATACATAAAGCAATTACGGCTGCTCTCTATGATTTATAGGCCTACTTATCTGACGGCCGTGCGATGTTCTGCAGTGTAGTTGCAGCTCTCGCTCCTACTGGCTGCCATATTCTTCTCTTTTCAATCATGAATTACATACAGTGGAGGTTGGGGAATGAGAGGGAGGGGGACTGAGACCGGTGATAAAAGATGAATAACCGTTGACAACAGCCACAATTGAAGGAGACTCTTGAACATACAGAAAATGAATACACTCTTCGTTGAGAAAATGAGTGCCGAATCATCAAAAATAAAAGTGAGCTTGGATTGGTGAAGGGATTGTTCAATTTCTCAGAGCGCCTGAAGCGTAATGATGCCAAGAAGCGTTGTTTTCTTACATACTGTAATAAGAAGGTCACTCTGTGAAAACAGAAGAATATGAGTGGAATAATTTTAATTTTTCAATGCAACAGTGTTGGCTGAAAATTGACGTTGCCTCGAAATAAATCTCGTTGTTCAGTGAAGAACAAAGGAAACTTGTGAAGTTAACAGGTCCTTGCCTGTCGCCGGCTGTAGAAAATCACTAAAGTGGAGGCTTTGCAGCTCTGCATGGTCTGTAAAACAACACTCAAGTAGGTATATGTTTCGCATGCCGATGAGAAAAAGGGTCAATGTGTGATCTCACACATATGTACGTGTTTCCAAACTTCGTTATAATACACTCGGGAGCGCCGTTTTAACACCTAATTTTCAAATTCCTCATCTATCGAGAAGAAACGCATGCGTAGATACATATATTGTATGGGTGTATTGAGGGAAATCATTGCTTGACACAAACAGACAAAAATCATGGATGCAGCATGAGAAATGAAGTAAGTGAAATTAAATAAACAGTAATATTTTAAATTTAGGAATTGGAGAGTGAGATGATTAACAACGAACCGGAAAGCTACTAGTTGGCGTTCGAAATACTCAATAGCAGCCCCACTATTGGAGAAAAATGGTTGATTTTCTGTAATTTCTCACGATTATTTACTAATCCACGACGTGCCATGAATGATAGTGTCATGTACTCGAGTATGGGAACGTCAATAACTGCTTCTCAAGTCCTTATCTACGGTTCTTGCTTCCTTTACAATTTTTAAATTTAGTTTGAGGATAAAATATAAGCTCTCAGTGGCAAATTTTGCTTGCTGTGCCTCTAACACTCTTGTGCTTGGAGGATAGTCCATGAAAAAAATTAATTTTTGCTTGTTACTGAGCTAATACCGTAGCGCGCCGCGACGACGTAAAAGCTTCAACACTAAATGTTGGCGTTTGATAAAATCTGCTACAAAATTGAAGGCCATTGTGTCGGCATGTAGGGCTCTTGGAGTGGACCCACTCGCCGTTTACAGCCTTTAAAATCAGAGCAAGGCGCGCCCAACTTTAGTGATGGACTTTTGACGAGACTTTCCTGGAAAGAAATTGCTTCCAAGTTCAGAGATTATGAAGAGTTTCAGAACACTGCGCCTAGGTGCTTGAATAATTCATTATCAAGATTGCTCAAGTTCTACGACTAAAGAATATTGTTGATTGCGTAAAACCGTGCGACTCAAAAATGCGTTGTCAAGCCTTGCACTGAAGAAGGAAGCCTTACAATACTTTTCAGGCTTCCTAAAAGTATCAGTAAGAAAACTTGGAGCGATGTTAGCTGTAATAAATCACAGAATAGGATTAGTACATTTTTTTCCTTTTAAGGAACTTATCACAACAAAACCATTTGAAGTTGATGACTGTGACCATCATGAATCTAAATAAAATTGGAAATGATTATTGAGGGTACCATTGGTATATGCTAGGAAAACACAAAACTAGTGGCTTTGTTCCGTAAGAAAAAACAGCTAATGAGATATTTACAAGACTGTTTCACGATGATAACGTTCCAGAATCAATTTTAAAATCCTGTTTGTGTCTGCATAGGGTTTGACACGATACTGTAATTTGAAATGAAGCCTAACATATGTTGGAATAAATTGACATAAAACATATGCGTGTACTGCTAGTAGCGCGAATGAAGGATGATACCATTGTACGACAGTTTTACTTTACGAGCGTTTGAAGATATCAAAATTCATTTCTGAAGCTTTAACATAAACCATATGCCAAAACTCTTTTTCAAATAAAACTTGGATTTTTTGATAATTAGCAAATTCAAAAGATAAAAAAATTAATTGTGCTTGCATACATTTTTCCTCAAAAACAAAAATCCAGTTTTTTCCCATAACATCCAGGCGACCACCCTCAAGATACCGCAAGTTTACAGCACGTCCAACATCGCCAGAACACTCGCTGTAAACACCAGCCACGAGTAGTTATGTATGCAGATGAGTGGAATAAAAGTAATGTGGAAGTTACATGAGCAGCCAGATCTGGCTAGCACATTTCCCCTCACGCACCGTCGCCTCGACTGTGAGGGTAGAGCGCAAAACAGAGGCGATATTTACGAGCTGCGTGTGAAGATTGCGTTGCAGAATTCAGGGGCTGCGCCTCGGAAATTATCGTGTCACGTTTAATGCAAGCTCCGTGGTTGACAAGGACCATTTTTCAGCTTGTTTATCTGACGTCCTCAGATCAAACGCCCCACAGACAATGTCCGTCGAGTCCGTAGGTGCTGAACTGGGCTAAGTTATGGAAGGTATTTTGCTGGGCGCATGCGTGTAGCGTTAATTTGACATGCTCAAAATGGGATGGCGATTACAAGAGATTCGCTTGGTGAAGTTTTCATCGGAAGTCTTTCTCTAATTTATTTATATTCCTAACTGAGATCGATGTACGCTAAATTCGTTTGGTGAAATTTTTATTAGAAGCATGTTTCTTTAACTTATATATTTCTCTGAAATATTTTTTGGCTTCTATATCTTCCATCAAAAATGAAGTTCATATTGTACTGATAAATAGTCATTCAGAACAGTCCTAAATACTTACAAAATAGTTTTTTGTTTCTGAGATCAACAAAGCTCTACCGGGCTGAATTGTGACTTGTGTAATGAGATTTTTACTCGTGTCCATCAACACGTGCACTTGAGCCAAAACTTCCTCGCTAAACCGCATTATTTTTGTAATTGGAATTGGCCATATGAAGAAAATCGAGAACTTTCACCATAGTTATTGCCACTTCTAATTATTTCTCACGTTTTTACTTGCAAATAACTCACTTTCAAGGTGTACTTGAAACGCACAATACGCAGAGCTATAGGTCACTTGAGGAAAAAGGGGAGAACTAAAAATACCGCGCAAAACATTTATTCGAATTAAAAATTGCAAGTAAAGCAATAAAATTGAACATTTCGAACATTCGCTCATCTTCAGCAAAATAAATGCACCTTGAAAAACATGAAATGAATTAGAAAGATGAATCATCTTTCTAAATTCATAGATGTTTCAAAAATGATTCATAAATGCTTTAAGAGGTATTTTTAGTTCTCTCCTTTTTACAGAAGATCAGGAAGCCTCCCGATAACTTTTTTGCAAATAGATCACTTAATGCAAAATAACGCGTGTATTCAACGCCGCTCTGCTAGAGTACCAAAAGTTTGATTCAGTGACAGAGGACTCCCGAAATTCAGTGAATTTCCCGAAATGTAGTGCGCGTCGACCCTTGGGTGCATAAACGCAAAAAATTTCATATTTTACGTTTCCCACTTCAAGAAATTGCGGTGCTTGTGAATGTTCTTTGGATTGTTCTTTCAACAAATTAACCGTTATTCACTGACGCACATAAAGAGTTCTTAATGTAATTGATTTGCGTGAGGCTGGTAGACTCGCTGTGTGCACTTAGTAGGACCTTGTATTATGGTATTATGCAATCAAGTGTAAGAGATAACTGTTGCTGACTGGACGGTGTCCAATGCTTACAAACATCGGGAGAATAACAATCAAAAATTGAAAAGTGCTGCTAATTTTCACATCAAAACTGGAAATAAATACATCCAATATTTGGATTAATGTTTCAATGTATAAAAATACCGTAAAACACTACAAAACAAAAAGTTAATCTCGAATTGAGCTGAGCTGATTACTTTACATCAACCATTCAAAGATGACGGGAGTTAAGCCTCTAGCAAGCTAGTTGTGGATGAACTAGGCGAGATTACGAAAGTCTTTATTTTTTAATAATACCGTTTTCAGTGTTATTTGTCACTAAATTATTTTAATAATGATCACGGATAAAATAAATTAATGTGGTATAAGGCCAATTTAATATTCATGACTGTACACGTTCTGCAAAGCATGATTATGAAGCACTGTTACATCTTCATAGCGCAACATGCTGCGCAATATAACACATGTTGAAGGCACTGAGTGGGAAGAGGAGCTCACTTCCGCCGCAAATTTATGACTATAGGCTTCCGATCGTCACAAGAAATTTGAACATATGATGTCAACTGATAACAGTTTTGAGAGCACTTTATAGACCATGTTGACGGAACATTGCCCTTCAACTGTATATCTTAAGTGCCGAAATAAATCATTGCGAATATTTTTACCATGTTTATTAGCATTGTTGTAATACAAGTTTAAAATGCTTTCTCTTTTTAATCGCGTTCTAAAAATGCAATTGCCCATTGTAACGAAGCAAGCTCTTCACTGAACTGTCATATCTTAAGCCCGAATTTACAAGACTACTTCTCAGCTCGCCTCAAAGTGACTCTTTTGTCCCGTGTCAAGAGGGAGCACCGGCAGCAGAGCGGTGTAGTGTGGTGTCATAAAGATCCCGTTAAGCCATATCGCTCACATCTCGACGCGCTGCACTCAAGTTGATTCATACTTTATTAGGATGTCTCACACCTAAGAACAAGTTCTCAGGCGAGCCGCAAAACTCGTCTCTGGAAGATCGAAGCTTTGCGCCGCCGCATCTGAGCAACATGGATGGTATCGCTCACAACGATCTAAAGTGTGCTCGTCTCTATGTAAAATAAAACCAAATTTTTGTCTCGCGCTAGAGCAAATTGATTTATGGCGATAACATCAAGCGTATGGGAGCATGATGTTGTGATGTTAGCTCGAAACGAGCGCTGTGAGTGGCTGCGCACCAAACTCCGCAGTCTTAGCGCCGAGTTAAATGAGTTTCTTGCAAAAGAAGGGAAGGCTTTCGACGGCACGGAGGCTAAACAACGCGGGCTTATCTTCCAAATAAACTCGCTCAAGCAAACTTATTCAATTGGCACCGAAGAAATTGCTTTCCTAACTCAACTGAAGCTTAGTGAAGTGGAGCAGCGGGAGCGTGTTTCCTGCAGAAACTGTAGTTCCCAACACTTAGTCTCTTCTTTGGGAGAGATAAAATTTAGCTTCCACGAAATTTATTTTTTGAGTTGAAGTGAAGTCTTATCTTTAGAATAGTGATGTATTGATGTAATTTTTATTACAAATAAATCAATTTCAAAGCGGATATACAATTTTAGGAACAGTAGTAACTGTTTTCATCATTATTTGTTTACAGTTTACAATAATAAGAACTACGAAACAGTAATTTAGTACTTAAGAAGAACGCGATAAACCGGCCCCAAGTTACAACCTGTCGAAACTAAAAATAGCATGATTAACATAGCTAAAAAAATCCTAACAAAATAGGCTCTGATGTGAAAAAATGCCATGTTTTTCACAGTTAGTTACAAAACTATTCCACACCCGTTGTCTAAACTGATCCTGATATGGAGGCTAGACACGGAATTGTAGAATACAAAACTAAGTAGCAAATGAATGAACACAATCACGACAAACACAGTGACACTAGCATCTGGTATTTAGGACACTCAAATTGAAAACTATTAAATTCGAAATCTTTTTAACAGTCCTCGGGGACACTTTAACAAAGGTCCATCTCCTCTAAAATCAATTTCACGGAAGGTTTTTAATCTATTTACATCCAGGGTATTGAGATACCTACTCCTGCTTTTCTGCAATGAATTTCACGCCCCAAACTCCAACATTAAAGCGCAATGTTTTAGACTTATTTCTTAGAAAATCAAAATAAAACATCGAGATTCTTCACCTAAAGACTAAAGATTATTTTGAACTTATAAGATATTTTTTCCAAATTTTTACTTCGGCGGGTTGCGAGCTACTCACCACTGCGGTTAACTTGCGTTGGCGAACTTCTCGCACCTTATGCCAGGCTGGACGACTGACTTCTGGCTGAGCAGCCATGTTCTATTTTCTCAGTCTTTGCATTGTTCATCTCGTGTGTATGTGGGTAATTTCATCTGTGAATCCCATTAAAACTGTAATTTTTTGTGTGTTGCTTGTGTGTGACGAATGACTACGTCCTTTCAATGAGCACGGGAACCAGGAGATGCCAGTGACTGTGAGATTTGCTCTGGTGTTACTATCGATATCGCGAGACAAAATTACCGTTATAGTTTGGACGTTTCTTATGTTGTAATATATAGCATAATAATTGTAAATTAGATTAGGTTGCACAACACGGCAAAGCTTTAAAATGAAGGTTATAGCGAAGACAATAGACTTAAAATACATCTCTATTAAAATTAGAACGTTTCGATCATCTAGATCATCATCAGCTAAAGTCTGAAATATAAGAAATGACAAATTTAGACCGGCAATAAAAACCATTCAGTAAGTGATGTAAAAATATGTACACAAATTAAAAAAAATAAAATTACGTTATACCTATTTTCAATGGATAGGATGACTGCATGTCATTAAGGTTGGGTTTCAATTGGCTAATAATGAGGGATTCAAGAATGCGGAAATCAAAACACGAACCTGCAGAACCTAATTTTGAAAAATTTTCAAGTGAGATAGTTGCATTGCATTTTTCAGCANAACACGCTTTAACTGCGTTTCATTTTCATTTTTTGGAGCAGAAATTGTTGAAGTATTTGGGCATTATAGCAGAATAGAAACCTTTTCTTTTGACATAAATAAATGTCATTAAAAAATACAGTGATCAAAGAAAATAATGAGAATGAAACGTGAGCGTTAATATCTTTCTTACGCAAATGAGCGGCTTGCTAGAATCCCCAGTGTACCCGAAACGCGAGGCTCGGCATAGTCCCTAAGTCTCGCATTGAATTCAAATCATTCCAGCTTTTGTTTTTATCAGACCTGAACATGCTAATCCGTTGCTCTGAAGAGTGAGGTATGCTCGTGTATTGGAATTATCAGAACATTCACGATAAAAACAGAACGACATGCTTTTTTAAATGTAAGGTTTAGCATTGCCTCCAGTGGGTCCATAATGTGGGCCCTTGTGTAGTATGTATGAAACAATGAACGCAATGTATGTTCTTAGAATAATATTTCATATATAGAATTTCACTGATTCAAGGATACCGTGGACGTTTTGTTATTTTTAAATCAACATGGGAATTTTATTCCCTCATATATAATTATTGTGTTATTTTAATTTTTGTTTATCTTCTAAGTGCGTAGCAGAAAAAATGAATTTCGAACAAGTGCACAAGCCGAATAAAGGCTGCGTGATGAATACTCGCACCAGAAAATATTTCCTGTCTGTGAAAGGCGCTCAGAACTGTTAAAGGTGAAGCGTTGTACTGTATGTAGATTGTGTACTCAAGGGCTGCTCGAATAATTCCCATCACTTGCTGACTCTTTAAATGAGGAGCGTAGCCATCCGCTCGGCTATAACAATAAGTCATTGTTTACCTTTGGCAGCAAATTACATTGCATAAAACGCGCAGCATCAACTGGGGGACAAGACGAAGCGCTGAACTGCAGTAGCTGCATTGAGGAAAGTGCGCGTTAGGCCCATCCAGCCGAGCAGCGCTGCAGTCCTTCATTTATCCCTCACTCCCATGCACATCACACGAACACCGTCACGAAGATCTATAAACTGGAACCCTGGACCCAGCTCAGAGTTCGGCCTCACAATCACTCGCTCTATTGAGTTGTGTCTGGACTTGGCAGCACACGGAGATAACCACAACACCAGAGCAAACATCAGCTTTGACGTAGGCCTGCGCGAGTAGATGTCATCTTGGTAAACTGAGACTACCGTGCTGGGCAAGGTCCTATAGATTGCCGTTCTTTAAATTATTTGAAGCTCGTGACTTTCAATGTTTTCTTCTAACACAAGATACCTGCTATATAAGTGGCTTCAATAACGAGCCAAATGAATGAATTTTACAATTATACTGTTCACTCAAAACCTCGAAACAATGCAATCAGTTTTGTGGGGGAGAAACAATGTAGCATTGCTTTTCGATGGGGTTATTTAAAAAACAAACTTCATCCCCAAGGCCTTTATTTTAAAACAATTTACAATTTATCTTTTCATGCCGGCTAACCCATTTAAAGGGAACAACAAGTAAACCCTCACCATGCACATGAACTCTCATTTGTGAGATAACCACAATTTTTCTCAGCAGTAGGTGCCTCAGTAGTAAAAATAGCAACGTCACGTTTCATGACAGCCAGAATTTGCATCACTTACTCCCAACTGCTGCTCGGACCGTACCTTTAGCTGTGTGAACGGTTCATACAAGCAACCGCTTAAAGCGTACAAACATATCCATCCGCGGCTTCCAGTAACAACTGTTTGAACAGCTGCAATACGAGCTGAAAACAGCAGCAACAGCTGCGCAGCGTTCTCTAAGGCAGATGATATCAGTTGGCACCTCAATTCAATTCCGCGAGAAGGGCCTCCAAACTTCACAGACGGGCTCAGGCCGCCTTCTAGTCAAATCAAGCCTTAGAAATTGGCTCCTTTCTAAATTGAACTCTTTTGAGAGCCTGTGCGTGCGTAGTTACAAGTTGTATGAGATTAAAACACCAAAGGTTAGTTAGAAAAAGAGTCTTCACAGAAAATCTCCACGGCAGACAGGCAAAGAAAAAACGTCCTGGCGCCAGAGAAGGAACACGAAATTATATTTAAAGCAGTACTTTTTTGACGTTGTTTTGTAATAAAAACCTAATTTCTTAGGGAGGATGATATCTCAACAAGAATTGAAAGTTTATGAATGAAAAGAATATTAGTTACATCTTCCTTATGTTATTTCTCAGTGATTTTTCATTGTAAGTTGGTTCTGTCAATGACAAATCAGTCGTTGCAAATATTTTCATAACGATTAACAAACCCGTGGAAAGACTAATGAAAGAGCCACGGAGGGGAAATACAGTAAACACGACTTGTTAAAAAAAGTTGCCATTTCCTACTCATCATTGCAGAAAAACCATAAAAGTATTGATTCCGGAGAAATTGGATGATAATAACATGTGATTTAAAAACAGAATTCAGGAACACAATTGCGCAAGTGTTACACTAGGGAAAAAATATCTTGGCAAGCAAAACACTGAAGATGGCAGGATAGGACAATTTGTTTCGTTTTTCCACGTTATCTGAGTATTCAGAAAATGAAGTAAGGACCGCATGGCTTCTCATTATAATTAACTTGTCTCATCTGTTGGAACTTAAATCATCCGTGGCTCTGAAGTAACACTGTACAATGAACTTTGTGGTTGAGTAAACCGTAAATGCAACCTGATTTTAGCACATCAGATGCTGCCATTGTTTAGTTTCGAATGAAGCATCAGCAATGAATAATTTTGTTAATTATAATCGTTGTGTTCAATATTACTCATTATTACTACAACTTGTTGTGCTAAGCCGGTACTAACTTGCAGCACTGTAGCACCGGCAACAGACAACAAATTTGAAGTCCAAAAAAATAATGCGCCTTAACTATTTTATCTAACATCTTAATCGCACTAAGCAACACTTGAAGTTCTTATGGTGTTAACGAAGCTCATGCATGTGCGGTAGGTACATTTAGTCTAAGCTTTATCTTGGTCAATAGCACGTTAAAATCTGTGTGGGCTCTAGGCATTTCAGTTGCTGTCTAGACACGGAGGAGTACGTCGGAAGGGGCTAATAATTCGGTAAGGTTTTAATATTTTTGTTTTCGCGTCATAAACTATTTTATACCGTGCAATAATCCCTAAATTGATTTTGTGTATACGATAGGTTTTAGCATTTCCGTTAGTTGTGTTTATTTAGTTTATTAATAGCTTAATATGTGAAGTTGTTGATTTTCAGGTGCAATTAACAGTGTTTTTAGAGCTAGATCCTAAGTCTGTTTGTATTATATTGTTACAGAAACCGTTTGGATGAGCCTGTGCGTTTTCGAATACCCTATACGTACCCCAAGAACCACGAAGTTCTTTACATTTGGCAATTAATAACTTTTTCAATCTGTGATAAAAAACATGAATATTTTGAGATCAGAGAATGAATGCGCACTCAAATGAGTCATTCGTAAGCACCATTATTAAAGAACTCTTAGACTAGTAACCCTTTCATTTTAACTAACTCTCGAAGAGATAAGCGTTGAATTTACGGAGCAAATATGAACTTAGACGATGAGGTTATATATGAAATATCAGTTGTAATGAATTAAACTATACCTTAAAGCTTCACACATACTTCATACTCAAACTTAAAAAAACAAGTTTTTAGTAATATATTTA
>JACJUY010001226.1:106100-117426 GCA_014220935.1 Platorchestia sp. MABIK | reverse complement strand
TGCACATCTCGAGTCATGAAAATCGTTAGCTAATTCCGAACGATTTATGTATTACAGGCATGGCTTCGTTTTCTTTCCGTGATTGTCTAAGTGCTCTCAAGCTTCACTGCAAAACAGTTGCGCAGAATAAGCGCAGAAAAATTTACTTAAGCTTTCCATTCATTCCAAATGAAAGGCCTGCCGCCCCATAACCCTTACCGCATATATTACATAGAAACGCAAGATAAATCCCCTTGAACTGAAATAAATATTAGAGTATGCTAGGCTATCTTTATTTCGTCCTATCTTTTGAAGATCAATGCGAGAAAAAGAAGTCTTTGTCTTCTCTATGAGCGCCACAGGGAGCCATTGTCTTTCATCGAGCGCTTTGCGATTCCATTCTCCGTGCGACCGGCGACAAAAGGAGCAAATCTGCTGTCGCAAGTTATCTGCCGCGTTAACAGTTAGCAAGTGACAACACGACGACATCAAATAGTCTCTCCTCTAGACAGTAAGCCTTTTAATTACGCGTCTAACAGGCGCTAACAATGCCAGACTCTCGCGGTGCCTCGCCCCATAGGAACAGCACTGAGGCCACCAAGTTGCGGCCGCGACAGCCTGGACAGTGAGATGTGTGGAGTGCAGGCGTCAATGAAATTTGGACCGGTGCTCCCGTGGACTAAATTCAATATCGCCTTCCTTTGCTGTATGATGGGATGTCATTCAATACCCATTTTGTCCCGTCCATTATTCCGTTCTCGGTTTGTGCTGCTGGCACGTAATTTAAAACTGAATTTAAATTGATTTGGTCGAAAATCCATCTCGCTAACGTGGCGACGGGTAAAATTTCTTGTTTTTCATTTTATTTCGGAAAAAATCTCTCGTGTGTTTTTATGTGTGGTACAAGAGCTTCTGAGGAAAGAGTGTTTGTTTTCACTTGTGAAATATGATGAATGTTGTACTAACAAAATGTAACGTGATATTATAATTTCACTGACATTTAAGCTTACATTTTCAGCAATTTTCTTCCCAATCCTTTTAATTTGTTCATCCATTTAGCTTCATTAACAAAAGTTAAAATTTTGTTGGTGACCTCATGATCTGGAGTATATTTCATGCATGTGTAAAATTATAATTTCACCATACGTGCGCGATGTGAAATAAAAATGATGAGCCATCTTTTGGGATTTCGTAAAAGGGATATAACAATTGACGATTGGTATAGGATATGAACCCAATTAAGGGTTATAGATGAACAGTTCGAAATAGACAGGCCATTTGGCAACGCAATTAGAGCAAACGAGACACTCTTGCATCAATGACAGGCAGCATAGCAAGTCCCGTTCACGTTTCAAATTCAATACTCTTCTGCATGATATTAACAATTAGAGCAGAAATTCAGAGACCAGCGATTAAATTCAGTCATTATTTTAGTCGTTTCTGCGTCCTAATTCTCATGTTCACAAGAGCAGCACACAAGCAATCACGGACTAGCACTAACTTGTCCAGTTCAGCTCAGTTTGATGCGCTCTCCTGAGAGACTTTTTATGCTCGCCCTTAGGTCGTGATTATACTCGAATGTAGGTCGTGCTTTTGTTTGTACCTACGCTTGAACTTAGGTCGTACTTACGCTCGTACTTGGGTAGTGTTTGTGTTTGTGCTTGTGCTAATGTTCGTGCTTGTGCCCGTGCATCTATTTTTTCTGGGAAATGAGAGCTTATTGCGTGCTCCTTGTGAAGTAAAAATGTAAATTGCATGGCATGAATTATCATTTGTAATTTTAATCTTTACGAGCTTGAAACTCGTGGGGAAATTTGCCCTAACGTCAATCTCTTCTTTGCGCCGATGCCCAGCATACTTGTTTATCTATAAATCCTAGTAATTTCATTAATTTACTGGAACTGATCCGTATGAAGCCTACGGAGTAGTGGTGTGTGTGTAGGCTCTATGAAAGTTAATGCGAACGTATACATTGTGATTTTAAACAATTAAAGAAGACCTACAATAAATAAAATAAATTTACAAAGTAAAAACTACATTTTCGAAATTTTTACTGCTGAAACACATTTAAGTTTTTCGTATTTTCTGTCTCAAGTGTGAGGTTAGACGACCAGTATTTTAACGCGTATCCTATGCCAGGTTAGTAGAAATCCTTTCTTGCCCAAGGTATTTTTTCGGCACACACAAGGTCAATGTGTCTGGCGTTAATGTTAAATGGTAGCTGATATCTTTATTGAGTTCGTGTGCATCGTGGACGACATTGGTGAGCAGAGTGCCTTGTTTACAATTCGGTAGTTGTGTTCCGTTCGCACATTTCTGGAGCCTCGAAATAATTGTCGGATTGTTTGCTGGGAATTTGTACCACTTGCGTTTCGACAACGATTGCCTTAACTCTACCTCACATCTTTGCTAGAGCCAATGAGTTGAGGGGCTAAATGGGCATAAAAATCTAGAAATTTATTCAGAATAATTCATATCATGGCTTAGTGGACATAATGTGTTAAGAAGTCAAGTAAAAAATCGTATTAAAATTGTAAATCAACGTTGATTTAGTAACACAATGAGTTTCCAATTACGAATTAATGCTGTATTCAAAGAAGAGTGCACTGGTACAATCCTCATCATCATTACGAATCAAACTCAACTTAGAACTCAACAATATTTTCTAATGTATATTTCATTCCATTTATACCGAGTAACCAATGCTATATTTCAATCCACATGTGAAAAATTAGTTTCAGAAAAAGAGTGTCACACAAAAATTTCTTTACGTTCCTTATCAGTAATGCAGCTATGGGTGTTCAATCATGAATAAAACATGGAGCTCATGTTTACTCATGAAGACGAACACGCACGCAGCTCCCCGGTCAGGAGATGAGTCAGAGGTCCGTAATTAAGAGTGATACAGTTAAACGATCACGTCTATTGACTTGCGTGACTAACTAATGTGCTGAAGTTGGGCTTTCAGCTTATTTAGCTCTAACATTAGCGAAGTTTCTTTGCTCGTCTCATCTTGCATTGAAACAGCGGCAGCGGATGCGTGAATATTTGCCAATATTCACTCATGTTTTGATATGATTTTTATCTAACGTAAACCAAGCCGTTTTGCTGTTGAGAAGATCACTTCAAAATTGATCACTGGGTTTTCTATTCCCCTTTCAAAATAATGCAGAATGAAATGCCTCATTGTTTCTAATTCCATAGACGCGTGATGTGCTACGCGCCAGTTCTTTTCCATAGCCTCGTAATATAAATAGATTGCTCTGTAACGGTAGTCCTTAGTATCATAAATTCTACTGAATATAAATCTTCTTGATCTCTATAAAGTTACAACTGAACTCAGGAAGAATCCATTCTTCCAAAAACAATTCAATTACACAAAGAGATAACAAACGGACACGTCTGATTCGCTTCCCTCAAATCAGCCACAGGGTCGATGACGCTGACGCCGATTCTTGTGACTCGGAGGCTGGCGAAGATGCTGAAAATCGGTGTCACGGAGCTCAAAAAATCCTAATGAGCAATAGTTCTGGCAGTATGGACCAGGATATTGTCGTCTTATTGTCGCCTACACGGCTCATCGTGTAGGCAACAGTGGTGGCGGCATCTCATAGACCTGGACGTTCGCTGTTTGACTGGAAGTTAGGTTTCGCTCATTTTGGTATGTTTTTAAAATGGCGTTATATTATTGAGGATTTAACGACTGTTTCATTCACATTGTCAGACTATAATGCCAGTGCGTGCTGACGTCATGTACTCTTATGCTGGTCATGGCCTAGCTCCACTATGTAATTTTTGTCTTCAGAACGTTGTGATTGTTGGCTTACTTGGGTGTTTTACGAGCTCAGTGCCGCATGCAGAGAAGCGGCATAACCAAACAGAAATCTGTCCTAAATTTAAATAGAGTACTTGTTCTATCATTACACTTTCTCATTGAAATCTAAGATGCATCTGAATGGCGTAAAATTCATCGGTAATTAATTCTTTAGAAATACTATTTTCTCCTACAGAAATTAATACAGGTGCTCCTAAAGAACAATTAAAATGGTTACCTTAGAACAGAAAATGAACATTTTGCTTTGAACGCTGAGCTTTTACCCTTCCAATTCAGTGTCAAAATGATTGATTTTCGCCCGGAAACTGTGTGAAAAATTCGGATTCTGAACATTCGGAGAGGGAGAAAAATTTTCAAAAAATGTAATTAGGAGGAAAGTCAAGAGTATTGAACTTTTCTTTATTTGAATTCGACTTTCAGAACTAACAATGTTGTTTTAGCAGCATAACTGCTTCCCTTCCTCATTTCAAGTGATGTTTGTTGCGTCCAAATTCTCATCCGCAATATTACAAACTTGGCCAAAAGCCTAAACGGAGAGTAGATTAAAACGCAGTTCATATTCGTCTTTGCCATTTTAACCGTCGTATTACAAACATGAAACTAGAGTGGAGCTTCTTGTGTTGACCGCTTTTCGTATGCATAAAAGAGGCTTTTGCTTTACTGTCAGAGAGATGGACATAAAAAATATCGTAAAACAGTCATCCGTGAGCACAAGTTTGTCAAGTTTTGGCAGTGGTCATCTGCCTCGGTGGCCAGAGTTCGTAAACTAGATCACACGGTTGGTCTGGCGTGTTTTTTGCCCTTTTTACGAAGTGATTTACTTTTCGGACCGTGTGCTATTACTTGATTACTTTGAAGACGTTAGTGTGGACCATTTATTTCTATTTCTCTTCGTAGGGCAATACGAAAGTACGAAGTTTAATTTTTGCAAGTTTATTTTTCAACGACCAACATATGTACAATAAATATCCATCAATTAGTATGCAATGTAGCCTATAATCTTTAATCATTCTTAGTGACGAAGCATTTCCAATTGCAGATAATTCACTCTTCCATCTTTCTCGTTTCTCCCTTTCTTCTTGGACTGAAAACTTGATATTTTCATCTCGGTTTGAATGGCTTCACTGGTTTTGCTGGATTCTCTGATTTGATCCACTCGCTTCATTTTCTCGTTCTTTGAAGACCTTTTAAAATAATAGAATATGTATACGTAGTAGCAACATCAAATTTCGTTAATGTCTGTCTTTTTAGAGGAAATACAGTGAGGCAATCACTTGAGTGCAAATCTCGTTCACAATTGCTTGGTCTTCACCACTGACCCGCACATGCATGCATATCGAAACCTCAAATGGTTTTGTAGCGGATTACATACCTATAGATTCCTGTTTGAAGACAACTTCGATCCACACATTTTCCAGTCAGATATCTGTCAGAAAAAACTACAAATGATTAATAATTTCGTCCATCCGTGAAGCTCTCAGTTTAATCACCGTCAAAGAAAAACTCAGGTTTCCACCTCACCAAATGCGTGTACAAAATAGGGTGGTTCACTTGTGCTGGTTCACTTTAGTCGGCATCAAACTGCCTTCAACACCCGTATGTACGAGCGACGAACCGTGACATGAGCCGTACATAAATTTGGTCTGTGAGTCACGGCGGCTTTTATGCGAATTGAAATCTCTTTGTGGACGCGTTTACGCGTTGCGTAACTGCATGATGCTGCCGTCAACCTGACAGTTGACATTGTGATGGGAGCGCCAACTCCCGAAGTTAAGCCAGGGATGTTGGCCATTTTTGCGGATAAAAGCTTCAGATTTAGGTTTTTATTTTGAAAAAAACAGCAAATTTGATCATAAAGAGACTTCTGTGGGTAATTTTCTCTATAAAATGCCCAAGCACTGAGTCTTGCCATGAAAAAATCTCCATGTCACAACTCTGAGTAGGAATCGTGATTTGTGCCACGCGCACACGAGCGACTAAAGTTGCATATGCGTACATTCGCCCCACAGAAGTTGCTCCTGGGCCCTGTGTAAGTTGACAAGAGCGGCGATTTTGAGAAGTACGTCGCACCTAATTTTTTTCGACCTAAGTGCCAACTTCACTCCGTGTTTTGTCGTCGATGAAGGTAAGAAATATCATACCTGAAATGAATGGGATTCATTGCTTACTGTGAACATTTGTGAATGTATAAGTACAGGGTACAACTGTATCCATTGATTCTAAATATATATGATACGATATTCTCCTTCTTTATATATTGAGATGCGTTTTGAATGAATGAAAATAAAAAAATCACGTCGGAATTTAATTGTTGTTCGGTATCATAGACAATTTAAATATTTAAAATCGGTGGAGACATTTCTCATGGACAGCCTGTATATGTACTTGCATAAAATGTTTCCGTTGACTTTTTTTAATCACGAGTGCATTTTTTTGATTCTGCCTGTTTCTTGTCTTCTCAGAAATGCGAATTGAAATCTCTTAAGAAATCTCATGAAGAATTAATTTTATAAATAAAAAATTTACTGACACTTCACATATGAGGCATTAATATTTTTCTGCAGAGGACGTAAGCATAAATTTGTTCACACAACTCAATTGCTCAAGAAGAAGCGGGAATTCCGGGCAATTTTTGCACCGCACCCGTCAAGTATGTCTGCGTTGTTCCGATGGAAAGAGTTGCATTTTCAAGCGATGTTGTTCGTTCGAACTGACAGCAAATGTCGTCCGTGCGCCTCGGCCTTTAGACTGCCGCTGGGTAGTGCACCAGATCGTCCCTAATTTTGACTATATTTCAGTTTCGTGCTTGACGAGCCACACTCACGTTTTTGATTCGACTTTGTTTTCTGTGACATTTTTATTCAGAAGCTCTAGGACTCCCTAACTGGAAGGGTGAATGGAATTTTAAGAATGGGGCTCCAACACCGTATTGCATGAAATTAAATGCTATACCGAGGAAAATTAGCAAGCTGCACCACACGAATTTTGCTATGAACTCACGCAGCTGCTCAAGCAGAACAAATTTGTTGGAGAGAAATTGTATCATAGAATCGAGCTTCAATTCCTCATTCGTTCTGTTGCTTTTAAGTTTATCACAAAATATTTACTTGGTACTTATTTTTGCACCATCGAGATTCGAAAAAAAAGTGTTATTCATTGTACTTCTTGATCATAAATTATCTGTCTCTTTGGAGTTAGACCACGCAAAAATTTTCACTTGCTCGAGTTCTTGTAAGGCTTTGGCTTGAGTTAGTTCTGTTATTTTCATGTCCATGTAATTCCATGAGCTGCCAATGAATATTTCGCTACAACCACTACTGACATTTAGGCCATATATTTGGAGTTATTTTGTGCTGAGCTAAATCGTCATAAAAACAATGTAGAAGAAGCAAATTTTGTGCAATTCATTTATCTACTTGAAGTTTCTCTCAAAATGATTTCTTAAACTTGAGTTCTGGAGCAATTTTAAATAGCTTGAAACATTGAAATTTTGGGAGGTAGATGAAAGTTATGCTCTCACACCAGAAACTATGATCTGATTCGGCTTGTCCAATTTCTTTGGATGTTTTTATTTTTTTAATTAGTTCATACCTTTTTCTGCATTGCTGTTTTTAACTGAATAACATTGTTCACCAGCATCACAATCCTTTCCCTCCACCCAGGAGACTGTGCTCATGCCTTCAGTTCTTAAGCTTCAGATCTCATTTTTATTACTTCTTGTGTTGTCATATTTATCGAATTGTTTTTTGCTAGAGTTCAACAACCAGACGCCGCTTGGATGGTTGCATATTTTAACTTCCCTTTTCTCTATAAGGTTTCGGAGAATAGTGAAAAGTAATGATAATAGTTATAAGAATCTTGATATTAGGATGAATATTTTACTCGTGTGTTTAAGAGGATTTTATAATCATGATGCTCATAATGCCGCATAAATGCCTGATATAAGAACAACATACTTTCATTCCTAGAACATTCTATTTGATGAAGGTAGGAATTACGACCCGTATTCCTACAATCACAACATATCCTGCACTCCATTGCTGTCTGCCTTTACGCACCCAAAATTGAGTACATATTTCACACAGGCTGGTCGTTGTTGAGTTCCTTCACCTCAGTAGAGTTCTGTTAAACTCACCATCAATTACGTGTTGCATGTTACTGAAAACTTTTAAACCTTTTGCAAAATTAAACCCTGTTCTTGTCATCGGTCATGCAGATGTTTTCAAGAAAATACCTACGACGTCCTCTGTTGTTGCATTCGAGTTTTAAAGAACAAAGAAAAGATTGTACCTAAAGAGGACGCGTTCGTCTCTGATCTTGCAGTCTGATATTCGACTTTGATGTTCGCAAGGCAGATCGTTGCCACTCAGAGAGGGTTGCACAGCAACAGTCAAGCAGAGCCGATCGATATTTTATCTCACGCCTGATGAAAGTTTTGCCTTTCTTTCCTCAGGTCGATGTTGTAATGACACGTATTTAGTTTGTCGTCTGAATGCCGTATAATCAAAGCTGAAATCTGAATTTCAGTTTCTAAAATCTCTAGTGAAATTCAAATATTATATACCATATGCTTCAGAATTTTAGGTGCAAAATCGCTGTTCTCTGAAAACATTTCAAAATGTACCTGAACGCAGCACTCGTTTACGTTTTTTTACCTTTCCTTAAAAGGTTGCGTTTGCAGTCACTGTGCTTCCTTCATCGACAAGTGATTCTCATAATATTAGCTTAGCATTCACTGATTCTGTTTTTCTTCACATTTTTACATTAAAGCAGGAATAGAGGTGGTATGAAGGGGCGGTTGATTGAATTTAGTTGAGCATATAATATAAAAAACCAATTGGTTTCACTTCAGTTACTGGAAAGAACGCGATTTTCCTTTCCTGAATGCCATAAACTTTAAATACCTCAGAAAACTATTTCCTTTTTAGTTTATGAAATTAATGTATTGAATTGAAGACTCACTAAAAGCCCTTATTTCAAAACTAAGTGTGATATGTCCCTCAGAATTTTTTGAAGGCTTGTTTCAGCTCAAACATTTTATGAGTTACGAGGTTTTTGAAGTACTTGCGGCCTTTACGAGCACCTTGCTCAGAGCTCAATCATAGGTGGAGATGCTGTTAAAGTAATTTGCGGTAGAAAAATAAAAATCCCATTCTGAAGCTTAGTTGGAAGTTATGTCAACCTACCTTTTACTTTCGTAGTCCTCATGCAGGTTTTGTGGGGCATTTACCTCAGTTAATGTGTTCTAGGTGTGATTATTACCCCAATCACAGTGATTTAGAAGTGAATGCTTCCCCATTCACAGTGATTAAGGTGTGAATGCTTCCCCGTTACAATGATATAGGTGTGAATGGAATCACACTTACATTGTTTAAGGTATGTATGCCCCCACAATTACTGTGTTTCAAGTGTGGGTGTTGCCATGCTATGCAATGGTTCAGGTACGGATGCTATCACAGGCACAGTGCTTCAGTGAACGCTAAAGAACTGTTGATCACGATCTCAATAATTTGTTAGGAATACGCTTCATGAAGTTCCATTAATATAAGTAGTTGTTAAGAAGATTTTCCTTGTGTGCATTGCAATCCATTCCATGTATCTAACACTTTTTATAAGCGCTAACTTGCTGGAGAAAAAATATTATGTTAAATAATAAGGCATGATATATCATGCGAGACTAAGTACCTCATGAAACGGCCTCAATATTATCGCTAATAAAAGATAGAAAATTTAATCTCCTCGACGATTTGACATGCGTTGCCTTTCATGCCTTCGAAATCTGAGAGTCGAGAGTCAGTTTATTATTTTATAGAAAAACAATCTTGAAACTCTAAAAAAAAAATCAAAACTCAAGGGTCTGCTTGCAGTGGCAAGCTGTCTTTATTCTTCAGACGCAACGTAGAGGAGCACAGAATATTGCAGGAGTACTTCCATCACTAACACGGTGAAACTCGAGACCTGAGAAGCAAATGCCGCAAATTAGCTGATCAGCAGACGCCAGTAAAGTGGAGGCAGGCTGCGAAGCAGGCGGCTGTGTTAGCAAGCATCTCGCGCTCCAATGATGGCGCAGGGCGCGATGAGCTGCTCCAGAAGCACCCCGTGCCAGGGCTTTACGGTCATCTTTATACATTTCATCAAATTTGTAGGTCGTTCACGGCTGTTTTTGTGGATGCCATAACAACCTGTCAATGTTTTTGTCGTGTATTTTTGGCGCGCGGCGGGCGTGCGTGAGGCGCCGCCGTAGCTTCTTTTGCCTTATTCTGGGCCGGCGTAATTTGATGAGCCTCACTGGCAGATTTATGCCCTTCATTTTGAGCGAATACTTCGCTGCCTCCCACTCCACATTCTACGCCTGGCTCGCTTCTCTCGTTTCTGCCTCCCGTCTTTGCTAACTTTCTTCTTGTTGACGCACAATTCTCTTTCTCTGCATTTTGCCTGCTTAGTTTCTAATGTAGTGCGTTGCTGTGTATATGTTGCTGAGAGATCGATAGCTACATTGAAATATCTTTCTTCCAGCTATGTCGATAGTTCCATTATTGTGATTGCACAATGGGTTTCAGCTTTTTTCCACTCGGTTGGTGAGTGAGGGAATGAGTGAATGAGTGTGTGAGTGAGAGAATAAGTGTGTGAGACAGTAAGGGATTTAGTGATTCAGTGAGTGCATGAGTGTATGAGTGTGTGAGTGAGTGAGAGGGTGAGTGTGTTCATGAAAGAGTGAGTGAGTGAATCAGTGTGAGAGTGTGCGTGCGAGTGAATATGTGAGTGTGTGAGTGAGTGAGTAAGAAGGAGTGAGAGAGAAAGAAAGAGAGAGTGAGGGAAAAGGAGTGAATGAGTGAGATAGAGTGAGTAAATGAATGAGTGAGAAGGTGTGTGAGTGAGTTTCTTCCTTACTACAGTGCTGCCGTGCTCTGTCAGCACCTCAGCTTCACGAGAGCGTGCAGTGTGTCGGACCATCTTTTTCCTCTCCCAGCAAGTCCGAGTCAGACATGAGCTGCTCAGCCTGCACCGATGTGTATTACGATGTGAATGCCGGTTTTATCAACTTTTCAGCGTCAATGAATGTATTTGAGATGATTCTGATCCTTTAATGAAGGGCAAATGTATTGACTGCCTCTCGGAGGACACTTTATGCCCATTGCTACATTGCGGGGTCTATGACAGCTTTACTGAAAGTTTCAGCTCTTGTTCAACTTTATCTTTGCAAAGTTCATTGAATTATGGTCACTTGGTTTAAAATGACTTGCATCTGCCTATAATCAGTCTGCCTATAAATTCTATTTTATAACGTCACTGTCAATAATGCTGTGAGTTGTATCTCTGTGAGCTTTTACTGACGTTGCTTACTCTTACACAACTCCCAGAAGGCATTGTATTGTTCACTATGTTAGGCAGATTTCGCTAACATCGTGGAATGAGAGGTTTTTCAGCATAGTAAAACTAGAGGTTTTCCATAATTATTTCTACCGGACAACGCGGTATACTCTAACAGTACAGGTGTAGTGATTAACGCTA
>JACJUY010001226.1:88439-105693 GCA_014220935.1 Platorchestia sp. MABIK | reverse complement strand
ATTTAGGTCTTCAAAATGGAATATCCTTCGTGATGGTTCAGAAATCTCACTCCAAACTCTAAGTCAATGTTTTGGAAGCAATCCTCCATTTAACACGTTCATTTTGTTCCCACACTTAATGCTACTCACAGTTAATTTCAAAATAATATAATTTTGAGAAATAATTGCATCATACTCATCATTTTGAAGTTTAAAGGAAGCTGTCGTTTGATTCCCTGTTTCTGGTCTTTACAGTAGGAAACTCTTTTATTTCTGGTTGGCTGTTAGTGACGAATACGACTGCGCTCCCTCCCTTAAGGCGTTTTTTAAGGCATTCATGTCGACACTTCACTATCAACTGAATTTATTCGTATATCTTGATTTGTATTTCGGTCAAAAAATGAAGCATTACTTCACGTATTTTTCTTGATGAATTGGAATTGACCGTAGAATTATTTATGCTAACGGGTTCTGAATCATAGGATGTTTGTAAGAATGGAGCGAGAGAACTGGCATCGGTATTCTCTGAACTGTCTTTTCTGTGAGTCTATATGGAAGATGTGTATGAGATATTCACGCAGAGATATTTACGTTCACTTGAGGAGATATTTAGCTTCGATGTTCAGGCAGTTGCTTCTGTTTGCAAATTAGAACAAAGAATACTTTTACAACATTGTTCATGTACAGAAAATTTGGTGTCTATATTTTCTGTGAAGAGAGAACTATTTTTATTTAAACTGTTTGTGAACAAGGAACACTGTATCCCTGAAACACTGTTCGCAGAGTAACTATGCAACATGCTACAGTGTTTTTTTCTGGCAGAAGAATACTGACTCAAAATTTGAATTCATTCCGACAAAATGATCAATTGATCTTGATTTTTGTTTGGCGAGTTCGCATCCATGAACAAAATTGATTTTAAAAGAGGCATGTCAAAAATTATCATTGAAGTGTGCGGCGTCTATCCCAACTTGATATTCAAAGGCATTCAGGCCAAAATGTTTGTCAAATTAACACTAGAGTGCCGACAAGTGGTTGACCTGATGATAAGCAGTGAAACGGATTCTCAAATGGATGAGGAAGACCATTGGAGTTTCGAGTGACCATCTAACCAAATATTGATTATCAATTTGTTTATTAATTTTATTTAAATAACTTTCTTGAAATGATTGAATAACTCTAAAATGTATTTATTCAATTTAGTATTTGAGTATTGATTTGATTGACACAGATAATTCTGATTAGAATGATGTTAAACTGACGAACGAACAATCCAATCCTGCGCCACAAATCTTGATTCATAAGAAATCATGTTATTTTTTACATATAGAGCGATCAAAATACATGGGACGTTTAAGATTTTCGTACTCACAGAAGAGACGCTATGAAAAAGTCATTTAAATTTTTTACACGAAAATCTTCATCGCGTTCGAGTTTGTAAAGAAAACCTTTTAGGATTACACTGCTGATGATATTAATCCTATACAAGCAAAAAACTTTATGTACACATTTCCCTCATCAGTTTGAGGCCATTTTGCAGTGATACGGGCAGTAATGATCTGTCAAATGTTGACAAGCCTGTCGGCCATGTCTGTTCATCAAGGATTGTGTACTTAAGCTTTAGCCAATCAAGCGTCCCATGAAAAATTGTTCAACCAATCAGCGAAACATTTTAGTGAGGCAAGACGACCCTGATTAGTGCCTACAACCTCAGCACGGCCGACATGAGATCAGCGTTCGCGAAACGAGGTGAAGTTCGAGTGTAAGGACCGTGATGAAGGGAAAAGCGTCGAGCGGATAGTTTTTGCGTCTTAAATCCACTACGGGAACAGGTGGCCGAAGTTTTTAACAGCATGAGGTGCGCTGTACGAAAAACAGTTAGAACGTGATAAAAATATGATACTAAGAGATAACTTGAAATCAGGCAGGTTATGAAGCACAACAGATGGCCACTATGCAAAGCTCATCAAATGCACAAAGGCAGAATGACTCGGTAAAATAAAGGTAATCTTTAAACATAAAAACTGCGCTCAATGCCGAGAAAGAGAGGCAAGTCAGGTGATGTATGTCAAAATTTACTTAAAAGTTCTTGCTCGTGATCCGTGAAGAAAAATTTCGTAAATAAATTTAGCACAATTTCCTTGAAGAAAAGCGGCACTGCATGCCGCTAGTGCTGTCCCTTAATGTAACGAACATTTACTATAAAAATAGGAAATGCAAAGCTAAGCATATGTTTCTCACGAATTAGTTGCATGCTAATACTGCTGAGCTATTAGTTACGATGATTTGAATTTTCATTGCAAATTAAACAACAGCAACTTTATTGTTCTCGGTTCCTACATTTTCAAAAGGGAACTTCCGCACAGAAGCATCATCCCGAGTATTTGATACAAGAAGCCTGCGCTCATATTGCAGTGCGTGCAAGGCAGATTTGCAATCTTGAACACTAATGCAGCTTTTAATATTATACATGTAATCTGACTGCGGACGATTGCGGTGAATAAATGCAAGAGGGCTCCGTGACTTCATTTCGGAGAGCTCGTTCCTTCCTCTGGGAGAGGCGCGATAATCCCATCTAGTAAGTAGATGAGAGCTGCGTTCTGCCTCTTCTCTTGAGTATGGTCGAAAATGTGGATATTCGCCGCAATTTCAGAACACATTTATACACTCAAATGCGTGAAAACAGCACAAACATTCCTCAGGGTAAGAAATGTGTGCATTTTTGGAACAGAACTCAATAGCTGTTCAACTCAAAATTTATTTTCATGAAACAAATTCTTGACTAACTCTGCAACGACTGCTACGCACCTACTAAAATAATAACGGATAAAGCGATTACAAAATCATTGATGAAAACATGGATAGTTTCGTTTTTATCTAAGATCTTAGATGATAAGATACTTTTATTTTGGCGTTTGATGGAGCAACTATAGAGGCAAGAAGCAAGAGGCCGATGAAAGTTTGCGCAAAAGTTTACCTGATATGTAAAAGTTCTAAAGGTAATTACTCAGTGTACATTAATTTCTTTTAGAAAAGATTTCTTCATAGTTCTGTAAACGAAAACATATTTATTGTATTAAATAAAGTGAAGCTTATGAATTCAGGGAAACATTGTCTGAAGCCGCAAATATTTACTAGCAATGATTAAGTTGGTACCAAGTAGTATCGCTTTTGAACAAATTTGAGAATAAGAAGCGTGTCTCCATTGTTCAGAAACCGGCTGTACAGAACGTGTCACAACGCTGATAGAGAGTAAATCTCTGGCATGAACACCAGTCGGCCTTATATGTAATTAGAATTAACATATCTATTCGCTTTCTCCTAAGGCTCTATTTCGCCATGAGGTGAATTTTGTCTCCATTCAAATAAGAACATAGGGAACAAATTTCATCATAACTCTCGAATTACTTCTACCACTGTCATATAATTCGGTCCCTTGAGAACAAATTAACCTCACATCTCTTATATTCTCGCCTCACTGACGCTTATTGAAAGACATTTGGTGTTTATTAGAGACGCGTTCTGCTGTGTCCCTTCTGTGTAGAGGACGACGCGCTCTGTGATAGTGACCTGCAATCTGAAATTTGTATTTCAATGCGATGATGTTAAGCTACATGACTCCATTGATAAAAGAGTGTTAGTTAATTGATACAAATGATGTGAGTTACGCTTTTCGAGTGAAAGATTCAAATGTGACGCTGACGACGAATTTTGCCATGATGAGGTTTTGAGCGTGTGACATCAGTAGTTTCCTTATTCAGTGCTCTGCCAGCTGGTTGAATTATCTTATCAATGGTGCAAGATGCTTTTTATTTTCCATAAATAACACATGATAATTAAATCCAATCACTGAAAACATGGCTATGTGTTCAATTAACTCGACCCTTAAGAAGACAGGAGAGTTTCTACGCCAACATGACTTCGATGATACGAATTTAAAACAAACGGAGAAGATTGTCAACATTTATTAGCTCCAGATTTGAAGTGAGGAAAATGATTAAAAGCTGCTAAAGTATTCCTGTTTTCACGAGCAATGTTAAGGATAAATTACATTAAACGAATTTTCAATCACGTCACAGCATAAGTTTCGAGTGAAGGTGCTCTCATTTTTGTCTAAGCTGATGCCGAACGGAACAATCTGAGCACAATAGCCATTAGCTTCAAGTTTACCATGTTATCACAATAAAATCACATTTACGAACATTCAGGTGCTTTACAAAATCTGATAATATTCACTCAGTGCTTCAAATGTTTCCACTAGAATATGATAGTTACTCAATCTCAATGCAACATAAAGTCAGTGATTCACACTTGCACTCTTTTTCTTTTCTTTCAAAGTATATTACTGTAAACGGTGTAACTTGTGCATGAACTGGCACATATGCACTATGGCTCATGGTACTCACATTCTCGATGTAATGAATTCTCAATATAATGAGAACTGAAAGGCTAAACCATTCTTCTCAGCTAGAGTAGCTAAATTAAGTGACAACAAAACGCTGAATTCTCAATATAATGAGAACTGAGAAGCTAAACCATTCTTCTCAGCTAGAGTAGCTAAATTAAGTGACAACAAAACGCTGACGTTCGCTGGACGCTCGCAAAGAACGTTTGCGTATTGATCCATATATTCATGAAGTTCGCAGCCATTTGCGTAAAGTTGCAAAATTTTATAATAAATATTCATGAATTCATTCTAAGTATTAGTGAATTATGAAGAGCTATGTTTAAGCTTGGTTTGCCACAGGGGCTCAAGCGAGAGTGTGTGAGCATCTTAAAACCGAGATCAAAGAGCCTATGTTATTTGACTGGTGATTATTTTCTCTGAGGAAGAATAATTAGAATTTGTTTTTGACTTTCATTCCAACAGAGAGCTCAAAGTTCGAAGAACCCATGAAACGTTTCAAACATGCTAGGGCTTTTATTGGTATCTCTCAGCCAGACTGTCTTTGGAAAATTTAAATATTAATTTGCTTTTCTATAGACGTTCATCTAATTTCCTAGCCATCGCAAAAAATGTGCACTACTTTAATTAATTCACACCCTTGAAGTCCTTTTCTTTTTTCATAAATGTACTCCACAATTGAGCTTTGAGAATTTTGAATGGGAAAACAAATATAAGATTTATGACTGAGCTTATGCAGATGCAAGGCTAGAAGTGAACTTGGAATACATCTCTTATCAGTGCATGCTCTTTGGGGCCCATTATTTCGGTATTTTATGAGGTCGCAACGCGCTTGCTTTAGCCATAGAGATGAGAAAGCATCGGACGGATGGCAAAACACAGGCATAAGAGAAATCATCGCCCGAATTATAGGAGAAGATTCCCTCGAAAAATATGAGCGAGTTACGAGGGCATCCAAGCGACAGCGATGGCCAATAGAGCGGCAGCGACGCCGGTCCCAAGCTCTGAGTCGAGAAGGCTTCTTTCTAAACTATTGGCATGCGTGGAGTCAGAGCGTGTAGAGTAACGCCCGTACAATGCACAATAGATGGACCAATAGCAATGAAAAATGCAAGTTCTTCCATATTCATGGCATGGCCCATAAAACGCGCGGCTTTAGCGCTTTTCTAAAAAATACGTCGACACCGAAAGCAATCCACGGTTCCTATGCTCTTCAGTAAAGTATTCGTTTGAGCATCGGTTTGGAAGTCAGGGCTATTACGATTCCTTCTTTATTTAAGCAAGAAGAAATCCTGTTTGACGATATTCCTAAAAAGCGGACTACATGACTTCGGAATGAGTTTAAAGGCTGAATATTTAGCCTATTTCGCCGCAGAATATTTGGAGGGGCATCGTTTTTGCCTTCGATGCTATTGCCTCCGAAAGGCGAATTTTTCCAGTTATTCTGTTTTGGCAATCATGTCTTCTCATCCAAATTGAAGGACTGGAGTTCAGACTCGGGACTTACGAGAGCTTAAAGCAATTCGGACTTTTCCAAGCAAGAATTTTCCTTAGCTGGGTTATGTTCTCGTCATTTCTCATGAATTATGGCACTCACTGGTTGCTTATCGACAGTTTTTTCCTTGAATTACGATCAGTTTGCGACGTCTCGTTGGTATAATGCGATGGTGTTGAGAATACGACAATCTGCTCGTCTCGTACCATCGGGAAAATTCCAAATGATTCCCAAAAACATTACTGGACCGGCCGATATCATCAGCCATTCTGAGGCTGACGTGAGTAGCGGGAAAAGATAAATGGCGTCATCTGGGCGCCATGAAACGAACTGTTATGCTCATGTTCACGACTGACCGTATTTCTGACTGCAGTCCACATGGAAAATTTGGACGGATTCTGCTTTCCGTGCATTCATTACTCAGAGAACAAGGAATTCTTTTTAGGCAGACGCTAGACGACTGCCATCGAAACGTTATTTGTAGGAAATTAATTGCTTTATTGAAACAATAATTTGAGTTCTTATTGTATGCAATTCCGTGTCACCAACATTGATAAATCTGTAAAACAGCAAGCAAAGAGAACTCCCTGGTATCGAATTCCAAGAATTCAGAGGAATGCTAATTTTTTTCCAGTTGAGCTACAAGAGAGTTTTGTACCATGGAATTTTTTGTTTCTTTTGGAAATGATTATGAAAGACAATATACAATTTTAATCTCTTTTTTCTAGAGACGCTTCAGATACTAAGCTAATTTTTTGTCAATCATTGAAATGGCTGCAGAAATACGCTGAGTGTATATAAATCATTTCAATAAACTTATATTGAGTGTTGAAACTTCAACAATAAATTTTAAGGTTTGCTGGGTCAAATTACTCCACGTCATATAAACGTGGAAAGTCAAGATGCTTCTATTTCAATGAATTTATATACATGAACAATTTTTCCATATATTTCCCAATAAAGGTTGTAATTTTTCATGCATTGTACAATATATTAGAAAATCGCTTAACTTCAAAACTCGTGAAGAAATTCGTGGTTTTCGACTGTTCACCTTACATGTTTTAATCAGTTATCTCCATTGTGCTTTCGAAGCGAAGCGATAATTATGAAAACGAAGATTGCACATACGTATGACACAATATCGGAATAAGAGTTTCGAATGACATAATTGTATCGTGTCGCCCAATTAAATTTGAAAAATAAACTGCTGTTAAATCGTTTACTGTGATCTTAATATATCATTAGACACGAAAACGTTCCTAATTTCCAACACTCATCACTTTTCAGAGCGAACGGCGTTGCAAGATTATAATTTCCCACTTTAATCAAATTCGAGTATAAGTTGCACATGTTCTCTAATATGATAGTGCACGAAATAAAAACCAACGCAGGCAGTTTGAACTTTCGCAGATGCCACCCTAAAACAACCGTCAGCCTCACAGAGTATCAGGAGGCTGGCACTGCTACCCTTCAGTACAATACACACGTCAGATATTCACTGCATGCTAACCATGCAGACAACTGCAAATTAAATACGTCTACCTCATTAACACTCCTAATTAACACGTCGATCGCTATGTTGTGAGCTGCCGATGTACGCGGAGAGAATTTTCATAATGCTGCTGACCGACCAGTAGTCACAAATTCAATTTTCATTAATACTTTATATGGAGTATTTTTGTGACTTTCTCATAACCTTAAATGAGTTGTAAGCATGTGAAATTAAATTTAACCGTAATAATCCATCGGTTTCTACCAGTAACGTAAGTCATAGAAGATTTCATATTGAGACGAAATCAATGGGGGATTTTGGAACCAATTTATATGGGAGATAAAAAACACATATGAACACAGAACTATTCAGGAAAATGTTGTATAGGTGAGAACTCTGCATCGAGACTTGAATACAAACCTCTTCTGTCGATGAGAACTTAAGACAATTCGAATAAATGCAATGAGTGATTTGAAAATCTAAGTACACAGCTATCCAAGATGTTGAAGCAGCTTACAAGAGCTCAGAAAAAAGTTTACTTTAAATTTGATGAACCATAAGAAAATAATCATACATTTGATTATGTTTATTTGTGATGAAAACTTTCCGAGGACTGCCTTTTAAAAATGTATTGATAATAATGTTGATTACAATAAGCTCAGATTTTAGGTCTTCGCTTGGAAATATACATACGCTGATTTCGATCGTTTAATGTAGAAAGTAAGCGTGTAATCAGGGGCTACTTCTTGGTTATCCCTAAGCCTACCTTATCCCTTATTTGCAGAAAGTGCTCCTTTCATTTCTTGCTAGCGTGAAGGAAAGAATTTGCTATTATTCCCATTAACTAGATGAATTTTTCTTCTATGATAATTTTCTCTTCACGTTACTTTTTTAAAGCATTTACTTGAAACTTTCTAATCTCTTTACCGATGCTTTCTGCGATTTAATATTTTCAGTTTTATCATCTCTGAAAACATGGTTCTCCATATCTATGAAATATACATTGGAGGATTGAATAGTTTTCGAAGTATAGTTTTATTTCTGGTAAATATTTTTGTAGTGTGCATCTCCGCGTTTTAGCGTGCTCGTTGTTGTTGTGCCCAAGCATCACTACATGGATCCACGGAGATGAAAGTGTTTGGAAACCTCTTTTTTCACTAAAAAGCAAACATTGTAAGGTATTCCTTAATTTTAAGAAACAGCTTGGGTATGATGTGCATTGAAGCAGTGTACTCAAGCCATCTAGTTAAAAGTCAGTCAGCTTGTGCACTTCTACCCCAAAGGTTTTGAACCATTTATTCCACTTGTTGATTTTAAAAATAAATTATTTAGCGCCACAAAGTCTTTTTACATCAAATTCTTATTTTTGCCTCGTTCGTCATCTTCTGGTGCGTACCTCAACATTCGTCAGTTGCCAGTGCCTCACATTTTAGTTCGACAAGAATTTCACACTCGTCATGAATTCCAATGTTTTCAGTGACTAGCGAATATTGAGCACAGTTGCTATCCTTATTCAGATCTTAGCTTCATCTGTTTAGTATCAGCCTTTCAACAAAAATTGCATTTCCCATTGAATTTCGCGATTGTTTTATTTGCTTAAATATCTTAGCGACAATCACAACAGCTGATTATCTTGTGAAAGAATTTAACGCATGTCAGAAGAAATGTTATTTTAAACTCCTTCTTGACAATTCGTTTGTGTATGGAATTAAAATAGACACCTACTAAAGTGAAATCAATTGTGAGATCCATGTCTTATATTCAACGTCACCGTCATGCCCTGAGCACGACGCGTTACGAGTCGCCCATCTGACGAGAATGTTAGTTGTGTAATCTGAATCCCTGGGAGAGAGTAAATGTACTCATGAAAATTCTTCGACTCAGCAAACGTCCAAAGTCCTTGATTCTCACCCAAAAGCTTTGGAACTTTAGGGTGGATATTGGCAGAACATGGACAAATTTTATGTTCCACAGTTCAGTTTTTGACTTAACTCTAGCTGTTTACCTTTCACACAGTCTATCATTGGTGTTGGAGTCGGGCATCTATGCTGGTATCTGGTTGATAAATCTTTTGTTTAATAACATGCATCCAATAGACGAAATTCTGAATTATCTTGGGGAAACTTCACACCCAAGATTTTTAAATTTTCCTTGGCACTTGTTTTTAGAGCTGCGTTAATACTGAAGTCCTTTTATTTGTTGAATTCTAAATGGTTTTCCGTGGTGTTTTTTGGAGGCCGAGCTGGGCATTGATTTTTAGGGCCGGCCCCAGGTGCACGAGGGCCAGTCAACCTCACCCAATTTATTGAGGGTCCAAAAAACAAACGCCACAGAGGCCAAGGAAGGCCTCGACGACTTGGCCTTGTTTTGCCCGCCTTTTTGCGGGCAGCTTCTTAACAAGTTTGCTCGGTGGCTCTCACCGCCAGGGGACCCAATCTTCGGCCCGGAGCGACCGACGAATTTGACGTTTTTTCTCAGCTAAAAATTGGCCTCCAAAAACAGACGTGAACTTCGGACATGCTCGTCCGTCAACCTAGGATTAATTCTCTGACGTCAAAAAATGGGACTTCAGTCGAAAAATTCCTCCGAGGGTAAAACATTAATAAGAAATATTTAACATGGGAAAAAAGTAAAAAAGTTCCTCTTAGAAATGCGAGTCATTCACAGCCGTTGGGATTCTTCACTAGCATTACACAAATGTGGACAACACTGGATATTAAAAATTATCATTATGGGAGCAGCCGTCAAATTCTTAGTGAAAGTATTCGTTTTTTGCCCCACAATTATTGATGTTTGAAGACCTGTAAATTTAGTACTGAGGATCGGTGAGAAAGTAAAATGATTGTTCACACAATTCTTTACAAACATTCAGTCGAGGTTAATCTTAAAGATGCTAAGCCCTTATTCATGTAAATTGTGTTCGGTTCTTCGAACATTTATTTATCACAGAGACATATCTATTACGAGGAACTGCTATTGCAAGCCCTCTATACTCTAAGCATTATTAATTAAGTGTGATGATAGAATTTAAAAAATTATTTCATGTACTGTTTACTTCGCAAAACTCGTGATAGCGACAGTTACGCGGCTGTATGGCAACTGCATTTCTCTTTTAAAATGAATTTCCAAGTCCTCTTTCTAAGGACAACATGAACGCTCAGAGGTAGTATTAAATTACCTCTTACCTATTTTCTTATCACTAATTAATCATTTAGTTTTGTACCAAAGAGTCATTTTAATACAATTTCCAGCATTTGCTAAGCCGTAACTCTGTGTTGCTTCACGGCGCAGAAATGCATGTAGTGTAGCTGCACTTTATTTTCTAAATTTGACGGCGATGGTGAATATTGCTCTGAAATGTGAAGAGAAGAGAGCCGGCTGAAACGTCAGATTATTTGCAACTAAAAGCGCTTCATCATCGTCATTTATCTTCAAACGGAAATGAATTCGAGTACAGAGCGCATACTTAATGCGTTTGATATTCACCCTTAGCTTTATAGTCTCTACTTGGCTTTATTTCATTTCCAGTTTTTGTATTAGTCCTTTAGATGTGGACTGTAGGCCAAAATACATTAGACACAAAGTCCTGTCTCGTTTCTTATGTTTACTTAAACTCCAAACTATTAATGAATTTGAAGTAGGCATGCGCGTACTTTTCCAACGTAGTTACTGAAGAGATTTAAGTGAAATCCTGCCTTACACCAGCAAGCTCGATCAAGAAACTCAGTGCGAAGGCGAACAGATGGACGCATCATGCACGGAGCACTTCATCATCCTGCTCTGATGGGTCAGAAGGATCCTGCGGACTCGGCTATCCTTTGATGAAGTGCAGAGGCTGCTTTGAAATACGAGCTAGTCATTAATTTCTGTACCTATTTCTCCGTGTTCTGAATTAAGGCCAACACCAGCGTGGTGGCCGGGAACGAATGAAGCTAATTGGAATATGGAGCAGCGGCGCCGCCCTCCGCACTAGCAGGGAAGACGAGCTGCGCCGCCGCTCCGACTCTGCTGCACGATTTGGACTCTTTTGGCTCTCGGGGTGGATTCAGCACCGGTGTTCAGTGGAATGTATTTTAGGAAGAAGCTGACATTAGTCAATCAAATTTTCGTAGGTAGTTGTGTCGATTGGAAGAAGAGGACGAGTTTTGTGCATGATATAAGTCGTATATATGGTGTTCAGTGGAATATATTTTAGTGAAGGTTAACATGCGTCGATCAAATTTCCATCAATATTTGTTGATTTACTTAGGTAAAAATGAAGGTTAGACCAAAACAAGACGAGTTCTGCGGAAGGCAAAAGTCGTTTTTCACGTTAAAAATAATTGCTAGAGTTCAAAGGAAAACTTTCAGAGCAAGTATGAATCCCAAATTGTCTAAAGTAAGTGCATTAGGTGCTTAAAAATATTTTGCTTCCTTCAACCACTTTGTTCACTTTTTGTTAAGCATTGATTTTCAATGTTCTCCTCCATCATGACTGCTACATCACAGCAAGACTTTAAGGTGAGGATTTCGGAGCTACGAGTTGGGTAAATTGCAAATTTGGAGAACAGTGACGTTATTTTACAGCCATTAATTGTTGTGTTTTCTATGACATTATCTCTAGACGAATCTTTTCAGAGAAAACTTAAATAGATTCTGCTAATAAAATGGCTCTATTTATAGTTTAAATAACTGGTGTTTCGAAAATAAGTTTGCTGCGTGAGAATTGCTTCCGACGATGTAAACTTCGTCTGAGGGAAAGAAATACGAGAGAGTGAATAGAAAAGAAACAAAATTAATGGTGATTTCATTTTATCATTACATTTTTTGGTTATGTCTGATGAATAAAACCCCCAGAGCGTCGATAAAAGTAAATTTCTGCATTCTAACTGTCAAACTTGCATTACCAGGTAAGTAAAACCATTGTGTTAAGATAAACGTTAGTCAGAACGTAGCTTCACAAAAAATAACGAGCGCACTTGCCGCATGTCTGACACAAACGCATGTTCATTTGCCCCAGGAAAACATGGGCGGACATGGTCAGTCCTTCACGAGAAAGCGCCGCTGGTTGCCGAGACACAATTACGACAGACCGCCTGTAGCAAGTGCCTATTATTTTTTGTCGTCCAACTGCACCGCTACCTGCCAATTGCTGCGCCCGCGTGCCTCACTGAAGGAAAACTCTCTTTCGAATTTTCCGACACAACTTTTACCAATTTAAGCTGAGCGAAAGAGTTTGGTCCAAAAAACATCGCCCCTGCAGCATTTCACGCGACAATCCTGAGTTCTTTGCTTGGTCTACGAGGGACAAATGAAGAAATGGTTTCAAACCTCCTTTTTGAGGCTCTCTGGGATCCGAAATACGCCATGTGAGGCTGTCAATCGTTTTAGCAAAAAACGTGAATCGTCTCGGATAGGATTCTTCTTTACAATTTAAAAACTATTTAATAATTCAGAGAAGGGGTTTCAATAGAGTAATGAAGAGCAACAGCAAACATTTTGACAGTAACAGCGAAACTCAACAAAAATTCATTCACTTAGAGCTAGTGAGAAAGCAAATTTGTGCCAGCACTGCCTGGGTGTTCCATCGCTCGAGAATTTCCAAGTCAGTCTGGTTCTAGTGTCTTAGACCAAACCTACCACCCATTTTGTTGGTGTTCCTCGTGCAAGAAGTTATCTGCCGACCAGACTATATTTTGTCCCGAGATTAAGTTCTATTTAAGATGGTCGTATACATGCATCTTTCCTTCGTTCCTTGAAAGAAGCCCGAAAATAAGAGTAGGTGGTCGGGAGTTATAGCTGAAGGGTCTAGGGACATAGAGCTTTCTGTTCTAACCTGTCCCATCTAAATCTGTCATTTCTGACGGGATTTAGATGGAGAAAACTTTTTATAAAGAACCAAGAAATGAGGCTGTCCAAATTTATGCCTCGCTATCTGAAGCTTGTGTTCTTGCTCTTCACCAAGAAATCAACTTAGCTTCGCTGGATATTTTTTTCCTCAAACAAATGGCACCAACAGCCAACACGTGGAGGCAGTGTGAATTTAAATCACGCATTAATTTAAAAAATCGCATTTACCACTGCTTAAAAATTCAGCACTCACATTCCATTATAGTCATGAAACAATGGGTAATATTTGGGCAAAAGCTGTTTTGTTTGATTCGAAGTTGTTCATCGCCGTCATCCTAGCCTGTTCACCTCGCTGTGTCTGCCGTTGTGATGCTAAGTTTGAGAATATAGTTAATTTTGCTCACTGCTACTACCTTCTGATTTTCATATTCTTGCATTTATGATTAACACAAGTAAACAAACCTCAAGTCTTGAGGAAAAAGCCAGTGGCTTAGTTCTTCATAAACAATAAAATAATTCATTTGCAGCTGATTTTTTGGTTGTGTCTGATGAAATGCCAGAATTGAAACGTGCAAATAGTGTTTCAAGTTAGATGCTAACTCGGAAAAATATAGATCCAATATTGAGCTCTATGTATGGCTTACTATTATTTTGAGCACAGTGTTTTAAAGTTCAAAAGCTCTGGGAAAATGCACATACCCAAAATCGGAACGTAAATCCTTGGCAACGTCAAAATTATGTGTGATAATTATCGCATCCCATGTTTGTTAAATTGTTTCTATCCACTTCAGAAATTCATTTGAGAATTATCTTCAATTTAAATGACATGAAGAACGGTAATTTTGCCTATTATATTTACCTTTGCCTTTACAACATACCTATTACAGTGAGGAAATTATTTTTCCTACAAGGACGCAGACGATGAAGCGTGATTTTGCACACTTTCTATCTCTCAGTTCGCGCACAGTTTCTTCAACATCAATGACCAACAACGTGTTCCTTATTTTTCGAATAGGCCAAATATCAGAGGAAGATAGATGAAATTAAAATGAAAAATATCGGTACCAGACAAAAATATCGGTACCAGACAAAATAAAAATTCGTGAAACAGCGTGTTTCAAGAAATTCAGCACGACTACAGCATATGTATTTCAGAGCTGATGAAATGTTTCAAACATTTTAAAACAATGCTTTGTACCGTGAGTTAGAAACATTCTTCTGCCATTGTATGTAGATGCAGGTGACGAGAATTAGGCACTAGATGCATTCCAGGAGGCTATTGTATTCATGGACAAATAGAAAATGAAAATTCAGAAATATTTTCGGTGTTTGAGGAGAAAAAGAAATGAACGTTTCCAACTCAAAAAATATCCTACATCAGTTTTCCGTTTTTTTTTTCGTTCCGTTCAAAAAAAAATCTCAAACGACCTAATATTTTCCTCCTTAGACTTTATTTATTGCAGAGATAAAACCAAAAAATGAAGAAGCAATGGTAGAAATCTAGAAAAAATGCGACAAATAAATTCCCATTCTCGGTGTGAATGTGTCTCATTAAATTGAATGGACACCTAATTTGAAAGATACTCTAAAATACGTCACAATACCTGCGTAGTTTTTTCTGAGTTGGAGTGATAGCGCCGTCCTCGTGTGGTTATTTGAACTGCAATATGTAAGGTAGACAAGATTAGATTAGATTTTGGCTTAGGCTTCTCTAACTGCGGCAAAGACGTTCCGAGGAGAAAAAGAAGGAAGACATGGCTTAGCATGGACTCAAGGAAATGCTGAATCAATGCATAAGGTGCATAGTAACAGTAAGCAGAGAAAGAAGTTTATGGAACAAAGTAAGAGTTAAAGTTGAAAGTAGTAGGTGCGGAAAACAAGACAGCAGTGAACCATGAAAAGATGGTCCGTAGCAAACAAAAAACTTAATCTCTTTCAACAAACGGAAGACCTACTGAACCTTTACCTGGGAACCTCACATGTTACCAGGGAATATGTAATATTTACTGAACTTGATTATAAGTCACACCAACACGTAAAGCCTTGCCAATTTGGTTCATAACAATAACGCAGAACGTGTGACCGGTCTTGCATGAACTTTAGCATTCCAACTTCCTTTATAGCTTTGTTGTTGCTGTCTCATCTTGAAATCTGTCCAATAGAAAGTTTCGAGCGGTAGGGAAAACTTCTAGTGACAGAAGTTCTATTCAATTGTTATTATTCTTTTACCTTTGTTCAAAGTGCGCCTCCAGTTGTCCACCGGCAACAGTTTCTCTTGGCGCAGGAGCCTACGATCTCCTATTATTAAATTTGCCTCTATTGTTGATTGGCTGAATCAAATTATTTATTCATGGCTTTTATCGTTTACAATTTATCGAGTTATTTCTGTTTCGAAATTTGTATTAGGATTAGAAGAGCATGAGATTGATGAGCATGAGAACAAAATTTTTGAAATTCTAAACCTATATAAGGGGGAACTTCTGAATTTTTGGTTCAAATAGAAATTAAATTTTTTTTATTTAAGTTCCCTAATCATTTTTCCTACTAAAATATTTGGAATGAGAATTTTTTGGTGGCGTTTTTAACTACGGCGGTTAATTACTGTCTAAAACAATTGGCGAGTAGTATTTTCTATTTGAATGTGAATCATACTAGTGTTCGTTATTTGTGAGAATGGAAAACTTCTCCGATCAAATACTTCACGTAAATAATTAAATACTCAAACGATGCATCGTCTACGTTTCTAGGTTTCTAATTTTTCGTATGGAGCCGATGCGAATTCCTTTTCGTGCATCAAAATTCCGGTAAGAAAAAACACTCCTTTATTTTACACATATTGGCCAGTCCAGAATACAAGTAAAACAAAGCAAGTTCTCCGGTCTTCAGCTCGAAGAAAAATATTTACCAAGCTTGCTTCATTTTTGCTCCTTGCCAGAGAGCGAGTGTTATTTTCTGAGTTCTACTGCACCAAAGGAGTTTTAACCTTGTAACGTCGACTTGGCGCTTGTGTTACGCAGACAACAAGCGCAATCTTGCCAACCCACCAATCATAGGGAAACTAATCGAATGAACCGTGGTCTCTCTCTCCCTCTAGCTCCGCCAGTCCCTCTGTTATTAAAATGATTGCACGCTAACAAACAAGTGACGAGGGGACGAACCGACCGCACTTCCCTTCCTCTCCTCATGCAAACAAATAAAACACAAAGCGATCAGGGAGTTGCCGCTAGCCCCCTAATGTTATTCGTACGGGATGCAAAGCTTTTAAGGATATAATGGCGTAGTTTTGCATAGCAGTTCCATGCATTTCGCTATCGTTCGCTTTGTCGAGTCAAAAAAGGAGCAGAGAATGGTTCAGTACTATTGCACAATAGACGCTATTTCGAGAGATTCTAAAGGTTTTCCATCTTTCTCTGAACAAAGACTTTTATTTAGGGAGGAATAAACGAAAGAGTTCAGCGAGTGTTTCCAATACAACTATTCTCTTGTCCCGCTCACGAATGAAGAAGAAGCAAACAATTTCTTGCTTAGCTTTTTGCTTATCTTATTGTGGTAAGGAATCGAGTTGTGTCGTAGTTATGAATAAACACTTGACATAATACATAAATGGAGAGTGAAGATAGAGTTTGTTATTAATGCCCCTCTCTTCAATTTATACTAGAAATAGAAATTTTATCTTTGATAATAGAAATTTGCATAATACATAAATGGAGAGTGAAGATAGTGTTTGTTATTAATGCCTCTCTCTTCAATTTATGATAGAAATTTGCGTAATTTTGTCTGTGATAATAGAAATCACGAACAATTTGCTGTTCAATTTGACAGGAAAAGGTCATGCGTGACTAATATGGTACATATTCCGCGACAAAATATTCAGCCAGTTCGATTTGAAAAGATTGACATCTGTGAATGGATGGAAGTAAATCGCTTTGCTCTGACGCAGTCTGGCAATTTTTCTATGTGATCAGTTGCAACTTCAAGTTGAAAATAACATCTCTGCAGGAAGACTGTAAGAAATAAGCACGCAATCAGTGAAACATTTTTTTAATTTAAATTA